>CAEGAE010070357.1:0-16622 GCA_903067095.1 Girardinus metallicus | reverse complement strand
TGTTAGAGAAGCTCAAATGTGAAAAATTGGACTGATGTTGATATGCGATAGTAACACTGCTGTTATGTTAGATTTACCATTGTTTTAGTTTATCTTTTTTTTTTATCCGATTAATCGTAAGAATAATCGATAGATTGCTCGATTACTAAAATATTCGTTTACAACAGCCCTAAAAGTGATTGATAAATTGTAAATTATACTAAAATGACAATCAGGTTTTATCGTACTGAGCTTCTTTGAGACTTTTGTTTCAGTAATGCTGGACAAACTAACCACAATATAAGGTGAGGAAAAATTGTGAAATGTGAATTCTATATTCATTTTCTGCTTTTAAATAATACAAAGACACCTTTTTAGATATTATTATATTATAGTTCTTAGAGAAATATCAGTTGGCAAGGCTGATCAGAAATTGGCCATAAAATTCTGATCGGTCCATTTTTAGTGTTCATTTTTACTTTGGTTGAATGTAAAAAATAAAAACTACTTTCAAACTGATTAAAAATTCTTTTTTTTTTTTTAACTGTACTTAATTTTGGAAATTGGTAGTTATGTTAATATCAACATATGTGCACTGATAAAACTTCAAGATGCTATCAAACCACAGAAGAAGAAAAACTTATGTTAAAATGACTGGAATAAACAGAGAGGAGTGCAACATTTTTGGCAGATTTGAGCTGTTTCTTCGTGGAGGTGAACAGATCTTAAAAAATTTTTAATATACGACAGTGGTATTAAATACTTGTGACTAGACCATTTTCCAATAGCAGTGACAAACCTAGAGTGTAAGTTATCACAGAACTAAAAGCTAGAATTTGCTTTTAACTTGTACCAGAAGTCGTCTTTGAGCGGTTGAGACTTCAAAGGGGGTCAATGCTGAATAGAGTCTAGCTCCATGAAAGTGGATGAGCCACTTTCCACGAGTGTGTGTGGCTTCACCCTGAAAACCCAGCTTCCTACAGCCTCAGGCGTTTGGGACGCACCAAGCTGCATTTCTTCCACAGACAGCAGATCTATAATTTGGCTTACTGAGCTTTCTGAATAAAATGTTCATCTTCAGATGACATAAACCCTAAGTGAGCAATTTTGTACATTAATCAAATGTGGATTAGAAAATAACCCTTAAAATTATACATTACATTGTGAGGTCATGGAGACTGGATTCGCCACTAACACACACAGACTCTGAAAGATTTACCTACTTGCATTTTACCGTCTTTAACCAGAACATATAAAATACTAAAAACTGCAGACTTCTGCCAATATTTAAACAGTTTTAAAGGGATTTTTTCATGAGCAAATAAGACCAATAAATGAAGAAATAGAGGAAAGACTTGTCTACAGAAGATGAACAGCGAGCAAAAACCCTACTTTTTGTTCGTTTGTTTTATAGTCTTAATGACAGGGTTTGCTTTAAAACACAAGGTTCATTATGCTCCCAATTACCGTAAAAGAGAACAACCCAACTAGGTTTGATTCATTAAGTCTTTTACAATGTGAATTAAACTATAATTATTTTAGGAGCTTCTTCCTTTATATTCTTAGAAGATAATAAAAAAAAATGCAACCTATAAACACAAATGCTCTTTTCAGACATATTGGCACCTGAATTTTACTAAAAGCAAGAAAAAACTTGGAAATGGTAAAGATTGTGTCACTCTGCTTTTCTCAATGCTACTAGGATTACAAATTGTACTAATTTAGCAAACTTTGTATTGATTCAATAATACTGTTGTTTTCTGGTGCCTAAATACAACATGCATAATCACTACTGGATCTGGTTGACAACACTCTTCAGTTTGGATGGCGTTAGAGTGAAGACGACTCAAGTTAGCTATATTAAAAAAAACCCAACTGATTTGATACATGAGCTCTTAATTAGCGTAGGATCAGATTTCCATCAAATATCTCAGCATTTAACGCCAATATTTACTTTAAAAAAGAATGTAAGCAGAATGACTTTCTTCCTTTGAGCCTTCACATTCTCTGCTGCTGTTCAAACAGTAGAAATATCAAATTATAAAGCTACGAACACAAGTTTTTGGCTGTAGAAAATGACTCCTACAAGTCAGCTCCTATATTTAGCAGTAGCATAACCACTAAAAACAACATTTCATTTATTAACATTTGTTGGCAATATACATTTTTTTATCCACAAACTATGCTTTTCGGTTATTCTTGGTAACAACATAGTGTGTGCTATAAACTGAGGGACAATTATTCCAGCAATGCCGTAGCTGTCTTACGTTTTAATTTACACACATACTTGTATTATTTGAAAGTTAGATTTTAGTCCTTCAGTTCAAAGCATCAGTTTGGCATACTTTATTTCTATTATTTAGATCTTAGGATCTTGTCCTTCTCTATTCATGTGGCTTCTGACCATTTTTATCTCCTCCAATTTAAAATCAGGTCTACTACACATCTGTAATATTGAAATTCATACTTTTCCTAATTAAGATATCTGTCCATTTTATATACACACCTAAAATAAATGGGGGGAAAAAATCACTGAATTACAAAAATAAATTTTAAAATATCAGAAAATGTTCAGGTATTTGTAACTCCTCTAGATAAATAGATAATTATGTGTATTTTCATATGTACAGAAGGTGAAAACAGATGTTTTTTTTAAGTCAGTGGAGGAAATATATAGAGGTACATATGGAAAATAATGCATTTTTTGATGAATTTATGGAAATGTGTATGCAGTGATGAGTGGCTCTACTGAAAAATAGATATATTTATGTAAAAATACACGTAACAATTAATGTATGGATGGAAAAACTATGCATTGATGAATGAATGAAAAAAATATATGCATGCATCTATGAAGTATTGAGAGATAGGTTTATGAATAGATGCTGGACAGAAGGAAAAATAATTGTAAAAGTACATACAGATGTATTGTTTAAATCAATGGATGACTGCATGACACAAAAAGGCAAACGGATATCTGGACAAATGCATGGCTGCAACTTTTAGACAATGATTTAAGTAATCTGGAAATACAAACATTTCTTCCTCATCCAAACTGGAAGACACCTAATACTAAATTCCACACTTTTCCATTCTGCGTAGGAACCCTGTGCAGTCCTGAACGTGGTGAACATTAACCAGCTGTGAGCAAATAATGCAAATATACTCAAGTGTTGTAAGATTCCTGTCGTTATCAGCTCCTCTGTGTTGTTCAGATTTCAGACAACACCCAGCCTCAGCAGCCTAACCTGGGGCAGGACAAATCTTTTCCCCCGGCGCCTTGTAGCTGCTCCTTAGCCTGTAGCCAACGGCCGACACTCTCCTCATACATAAATTAGCTTAGCTTAGCTACACCAAAAGCCCCGATATAAACTGACTGTCGCGAGCTGTAAACGGTTTGCGTGTGTTTCTGAAGGAACCAGGGCAAAATAAAAACCCAAGCGGGGGTCTCTTTGTGTGCTTGGATGTGGCTAGGCAGCGGTGCTGAGTGCTGTAGTAGTAAATACCGATGTATGAGTGCCCAGCTAGCACAGCTCCAGAGCCAAACAACTACGAGTTTTTTTTTTTTTCTCCCCTTTCTCACGCGCAGAATGGAAGATTCATTTCTCCCCTGCCGGCCAACCGCCCGCTTGCTGTCCCTTCCCCCGTAAAAACCTCCCATTCCGAAAGGAGACACGAACCGTACCTGGTTCTCCATGTTTCTCCGGCCTCTGTGATTGTTGTAATTATTTACAGCGGCGTTTGTGGAGCGTCTCCCCGGCCTCTCTGCTCCTCATTGTGTGTCAATCCAGCCCCAGAAGCGGAAGGCAGACGGCTCCCCTCCCCTTCCAGACGGCTGCTGGCAGGCGACCAAAACAGAAAGCTCTCCGGACCAATCAGAGCGCTCCGAATTCAAGCCCTACTCTGAAAATTGGCCAATCGGAAGAGAGAAAAGGCGGGCCAATAACCGAGCTGCAAATACAATTGAAGCATTTTCTGGTTGTTGTCTCGAGTGACAGCAAGAGAGTCCCAATAGTTACGGCTCAGTTTCAATTATAAAATGCACTCGATACTAATTGATTATAAAGGAATGGAAAACAGAATTTTACTCACATATACAGCGGCTTAAGAACGTATTCACACATCTTTAATTTTATTACATTTTAACATGTTGAAAACACTGGTTTTAATGCATTTTAAAAAGATTTTATGTAAAAACCAGCACAAAGTAGTTCATATTCAGGGAACAAATGTGCTTTTTCCAATAAAATTCTGCAACCTGATTGCAGATTTCAAGAAAGACAGGATTAGGTCAAGAAGGAGAAGAAGAAGTGGTGGTGGTGGTTGAGGTGTGTAAATAACTCCGTGTTCACCTGTACAGTGGAACATCTCCTCCCATCATCCGTTGGAGTCACCGCAAAAAACAAAAAGTCTCTACAACCTGATAAAGAAGGCTGGTTCTGTTCTGGAGGCTACTGGATATGATGATCCAAAGAAGGATTTTTCAGAAAATCAAGAAAATTATGAACAACTTTCAAAATTCAGTCGGAGGCTTCTACAGGGCCGCTGTAATACAGACTGCTACAGGAGATCATTCCTATCCACAGCCATCAGCATCCCACAACAACTCTTTAAATAACCTTAGATAATAAGTTACAACCATCCTTTAGGACTAATGGAGTATTTTTTTAATTTGAGAGTTCCACCTGACTGGTAAACAAAGAAAAACATATATTTAATGGAGAACATTTAATAAATCATAATAAAGTGTATCATAAACTGTTGATTAATCACATTTACAGATATGTGATCAACTCTTGAGTCTGTCCAGGCTTCCAAATGTATCCCACTGCTCTTGTTTCCCTAAAAAAGGCAGTAAAGGTTGAGGTTGAACTTGAGCTCTGCAGGCACTATCACATACAAATCTCACCTGTCACCTCTACTATTGTATTATTTATATTGTTAAGTAAATCCAATGACAACCAAGGACTCTATAAATAGCAATAAACTGAAATGTCTGTTGATACTAAGAAAGAAAGTATTTATGGGGCGGTAACCAATTAGTCTTCATGAGGTCATTATTCGTCAATGCAGCTGTCATAATTTAATTCCCTACTTAAGATCTCTGCAGCATGTCTCTGACTATAAATGGAAATCATTAGTGTCACAAAGTCTTAATTAGAACAACTATTACGGCATGGCTGTATAATACTTGGCACTGATTCCTTCTTTTTTCAGCTGGCGATTTTGACTTATTGTGTAAAAAAAATACGCACTACCTGGCATTGTTTAAAAACACCTGAAACACCTTGACTGATTGAAAAAGTTGAAACTCCATGTTTAGCTTCCTTAAGAATGAGAAATGTAGGAAAGCCAAAACAATCATTCCAGATTTTTATATTTCTCATAATTCTTTGTATTTCATACACATGAAGCCCAACTTGACACATTATATAATATATTTTGTCCCGTAAAATTAACCAGCATCATATATTTTCTTCTGCACAAATGATAGGTGCCGCTGTTCCAATAAATTAGAATAACATCAAAAAGGTAATTTATTAAAGTCATTCCATTTAAAAAGTGAAACTCGTATATAAACTAATTCCACAGAGGATTTAAACTATTTTATTTTTATCTTATTTTATTTATTTAACCTTTGTTTAAATGGATTGAGAACAAAGTATCATTTTCCAAAACGACATGTTGAGAAAACATTAAAACATTTATTTCTATTTATTTTAAAAACTATGGCTTACATGCTTATTAAAGTCTAAAATTTAATTTCTCAGAAAATAGCTTTGAGTTAAAAATTATTTTCAACTGAATGATATGATCTTACACAATCATGGGTAAAATTACTGACATATCAGTTGTTCCAGCAGCAGTAAGGTAAGCCAAAAAAAAAAAGTCATTGTGAAAGCAATTGGTTGTCCTTGGAGTACAGCATCAAATGTATTAACTTAAAGTTGAGTGGAAGGAAAAAGTATGGCAGAAAAACATGGATAACGGCAGCGAGGAGAAATTTGAGAAAAATTCACCAGCAGTGAACTTCAGCAGAATCTGTGCTTAAAGAATCAACAACCATCCGTCCAACCCACACATATATATTTTTACTGGTTATATATTATAGATGAACACAGATAAATAATTGAGTTTCACATTTTGAAAGGAATTACTGAAATAAATGGATTTTTGAATGCTATTCAAATTTTCTTCTGAATTTTCTACTAAATCTATCAATCATTGTATGGATTGCCATCAAGGATTGGGTGTTTGACTGCCAGCGATATCTTCCACAACCTCCTTTGAATACTCTAAGGCTTTAAAAAAGATGAATTGACATAATAAAAATCTAAAATATATTGAGCTATATTTATAAAACAAGAAATCAAAAATACTCGTATTGTAAAAGTGTTTTCCTAGGAGTGAATGAATCAACACAAATAAAATGGCTAAATTAGTTATTATTCTGACAACTTATGATTAAGTTTTTAATTAATGACTTTAAATACATATTTTATTTAACAGATAATAACGTTTGAGTCCTTTTTGTTGTGATACAACAAAATATATGCTGGGAAATTTAAATGTTTTTTTTTTGTGTGTAGATTTCATTTTTATTATATGAAAATATAGACAACCACGCTTTAATAAAACCATCGGATCCACTTCAGCGCATGTGCTCCGTTTCATAAACTGAACGTTCATCTACCCAGAAGAACGCTCCCAGGGCGGCAGGAGTGAACAGATTCCTCTTGTAACAGCAGAAAGCCAAACCTGAGTCTACTATTCTTTTGCTGCCCTCTAGTGGTGAAAAACAGGGAACTTTTCTTAATTTTTTTCATTGTGCTCATTCAGGACTATCTTGGTCCCATCTGACCATAAAACCAGTTAACATAAGGCCAGGAACTTGTTAAATGAATAACATTTATGCCATCTATTAGTCTATGTAAACTTTTTATTTGCACTTTTCAACAGCTTCTGATTGTTATTGCTGTAAACCTGCTGCACGCTGATGTATCATTAACATAACACACAAACACATGTTTTCTGTAGCGAATCACTTCAGAAAGCCAGCAAACAAACACTGAACCTCAAGGAAAGCAAAACATTTATCGAAGAATAAGTCGATATCTAACATAAATACAAAAAACCCACCAAAAGAAAACAGCATTACAATAAAAACTCATTAAAAAATCTAACTTACAGGTTTTTTCACAGAATTAATTTTCATAAAACCACATCAACATTTTTAGAGAACAGAATATCATTTTCATTTTCAAACATCAACATGAGGACAGCTCCAATATAAGCTCCCTTTCACAATCAGCAGTCATTTGTTTATGTCTATAAATGTCATACACAGTATTTTGATTTATTTTAGGGCTTTATATTTTTAAATTAGTGTAAAATCAATATACAACAATGAAATTTAATTGAGCAGTTCACTCAGGTACTAGAACACAGAAAAAGGTAAAAAATAAAATAAAATAAATTAAAGGACAGTTTATGTCAGTCATATTACTAAATATAAGATTTTAAGTCTGACATATATAGATAGTAATTGATAAAAAGTTAAAAGTTTAACAAAAGTTTAACTTTTCACAATATACAACCAGGGTTAGTGTAAAAATGCAAATTAGAGTAGAAGGTAAAATGTTATTCTTTATAAATGGAAGCAAATCAAGATTTGTAAGAAATAAAAATGATTATTTTTAATATGTGAAGGTTGATTATTGCTGTTAAATTCTCCTTAAGTTCTCAATAACAAAAGAGTCAAAGACATAAAGTCTTTATCAAAACAATAACACAATAAAAAAAAAAGCTTTATAATCAGAAAAACAATAGCAAAAACAAATTGTTTGCCTGAGATGTGTAGAAAAAATAAATAAAATAAAAAAATCGAAATAAATTAATGGGATTTGGATAAAACTTCCAGAAAACAAATGAAATCGAAGCAGTTTTGTTGTTTGTTTCTTATGTAAAGCAGACGCTTAAATGGCAGTATTACGGTTGATGACAAATATCTCACACAAAATTAAAACGTGGTAAATGACAATAAAATCCAATTTTTGCAATGGAACGCCCTAAAACCTCCCCAAAAAATAAATACAATTATTCTAGCAAGTTGGGTCACAACCAGACTGGGAAATTTTCTCAAGCATCTGTAATATTAAAACTCTTTATATACATTTGGAAGAACCACATGTTTCTGGTCATCTTTATAAAAAAAAAAAAACTACTAAACTTACTAAAAAAATACATAAAAATATGATCAATTATTAAAGTAAACTAGAATTTTATACCTGAAGTTAAAGTATAAAACATAATTTCAGTGTACAAGTGATAGTCAGTGTGTGCCGGTTCACATTTAAAAAACTGAAACTCTAAATAAAATGTTACAACGATTACTCCATTTTCAGATTTTCATTTTTTTAAAAGGACACTTTGGTTGTGTTTTTTAATTTATTTTATTTTTCTGTAGCCAATTACTGATGACTATCTTTGCAGCGTATTGAGAAAGGGGTTTGTTTAGTTATTTATCCCTCTTTGCAAGTGGATCTTACTGATTTTTTGTAACCTCTTTGCAAACCATGGTCTGGACTGAAAGATGCAAAATCCTGCAAGGACAGCTGGATGAACTGAAATAAAGAAATAATCACTTCTTCGTCATCACAAGCTAGTAAACAAAGCTTGCGCTAATTTTTCACTGGGAATAAGAAAATGTAAACATAGCAGCAGTGTTGGCTGCGCTTCGCTAGCCTCCTGTCTGCGTCAGGGCAGCTTTCAGACTTTTTTCTTGCTGCTTTTAATGTTATTAAAGGAACAATTTAAAGACATTAGCAATCATTATTTTTATCTGCAATGAATAGCTTTCTAAACAATCTAGGTTGGGATTTGGAAGAATAACTCACCAGGAAGTTATGCTAGCAGTTAGCTAGGCCAACTCTAATTTTAAAGATTTCGGTCACATTCAGGCATCTCCAAATGTAAAAATATTTTATATTAACTCACTTTAGTAACATTTTATACATATTTACATAGCAAAAAATTAGCATCGCTCTCTCGCTGCATTATTTTTTACAAGTCGCTACTTGCAATAATAGCTTGGTTACGTTTTTGCTATGCGGCACTTTGGTGCTATTTTTTTATACTGTAAAGTGCTTCAAATTTTCTTTTTGGTGCTTACACAGAAAACCTCTTTAGAGGAAATGCTGAGATTAATGTTTTATCAATGACTAAACTCATTATCCTCTATGATTATATTGTTTTGGTGGCTACAGATATACATTTAAATGGTAACTTCAGTCTAAGCGGTGACATTTATCAGTAGGATTCAGATGCGAGGCAATTCAGTTGTTAAGCAAATGAAATGCCAGGGGTAATGATTCGTCAGCACCGTTTTTGGGTCTTTGGAGAGCTGGAGAGGACAATGTGGGGGAATCCAACGGCCCATTTATCACAGGGCCAGTACTCCAGTCCAGGCAGCGAATAAGGTATTTCATTGCTGGCATCCAGATAAGCTATCAGCGTGCTGCCGTAGGCTACAGCCATCACAATGAGAATGTGCCTGAAAGACAGATAAAACAGAATATGCACAATGGTATCCTGCTTTCTGTAACTGTAAATTGTTTATCTGCCATTAGCACATTGAGCGGTGCATACAAGGTTGATTGGCTGTTTTTGACCAGGAGCGGTACGTTTCTTCAGACAGAAATAATAGAACTGGGAAGATTTGGGGAACTCAATCTTTTCACAGATTATCTTTCTCACTTTATACTGTTAAGACATAATGATAACAAATATGTTGCTTTAACCCTTTCATGCATAGCGGTCACTGCAGCGGACAGCCATTCTAGAAGCCATTTTCTTTTGTTTCTTGTGGAGTTTTATGTTATAAATGCACACAGACCACTGAAGTGCACACTAGTGGGTCATACAATACACTGCCATCAACTGCAAGTGCAAGAAAATTTTTGTTAAATCCAATATGGCAGACAGACGTAAAAACAAGCCGCCCAACTCAGGGATATCCAAGCCCCTCCTTCTACTGCAGAAAACTCTTGCAGGTAAAAAGTAAAAAAAAAATAAAATAAAATACTGTGACATAAAGTAAACACTAATACTACTATTTTCTCCAATTAGCAACTTTGTATTTGGAGAAAATATATATATATTTTTTTACAAAATTTTTTCCTCCTCTTTTGTGCTTTAAGAAAATCAAAAACACTGGAAAGAAAAAGGATCTAAATTAATGCATGAAAGGGTTAAATACAGTTAATTCACAATTTAATAAGACAATTGCTTTTTTGCATTGGTAAATGAAATAATTTCTAAATTGCTTCCAGTCTCCGTAAGGTTATCTTTGTCTGACTTAAAGCTTAATTTGAAATGTTACAGAAAAGCACAGCCCTGTTTTCTGTGAGTAAAATGAGTCTGATATATTCAGGAAGTCACCAGAGGTCTTACCAGATCCCATGAAGGTAGCAGAAGTTTAACCGCTGCCAGAAACTGCAGCACAAACGATCGCTAATCCAGCAGGAGATGGCGAGGACCCACAGAGCCACCGACAGCTTGGCCAGACGTAGAACCCTCTGGTCAGTGCACCTGAGGTCAGGAAAAAAATCTATAGTCACACTGAAAGCAAAAAGCTGCGTGTTTTGAAGTTTCACAGATTGAAAAACCTTATTTTTATTTACCGTCTCATCTCCACAGCCAAGGTGTACAGAAGGTGAAGGCCAAAGCAGTTTAAGGCGTAGGCGTTGGCCGTGGGTTTGACGAACGATGACACAGAAGTAATGACAGTGATCAAAAGGACGAGCCGCGAAAATGTGGACCTGTGGTTGGGAAGTCAGGGGAGAAAGTTTCAGGAAACATTTAGGAATAAGTCTATTTACATAATGCTCAACTGAAAAAACAAATGCATGAAGGAAAACAATGAGAGAAGAACGACTGATCAGTGCAATGCAGAAGCCTCAAACTCAAATGAACTGGGAGTCACTGTAATAATGTCACATCAATGGAGGGTCACTTGCACAAAAACACCACAAATATTTCTGGAAATATAACATTTTAATTTTCAGTTGTTATTATTGTATAATAACAATACAAAACTCCAAATCATGTACAATTAATCATGTTCATAAATGACCGTTTGAAGCCTGTCACTAAACTAACAAATAAAACACACTGGCACTTACTTTCTTTCCAAAGCTATGACAGCACTTCTATTATTTACTTAATAATTATCAAAAATGAAAACACAAACCTAAGTAAACATATTCATTTTGACTGTTAGTGCAAACAGTTTTCATTACATTATTTGTTTGAATAAAAATCCGGTGTACAGTTTCCCAACTTTTGAGTCAAATAGTTTTTATTTCATTGGTTGAGAAAATGTTTTTAGTCTCTTCCCTGCAGACATTAATGAATGACTGAACCAAAATCTGACTTTCAATAAAACCGTTGTTTTAGTTCCCTCAGTTCTGCCTATTTTGAGCTTTGTTGAGGTTTCTTGTCACTTTAAATCCAAATAAGCAGCTGCTGGCCATGGCCCCTAACTTAACGTTTTACACTCGCACATGAAAATGGCTGCAAATAGATACACAATTATACAACTCTATGTCTTTGACCCTAAATCAGACCCAAAAGCAGAAGAAATTGAGCCACTTGGACAACAAACAAGAATGCAGCAAGTGGCTTCTGGATGGCAAGTCAACAACAAAACATTTGACTTTTCCAGCAAGTGTTTTGTTGGAATGAACAGGGGTAAAACCAGCTGACCAAATGTATTGGAACCGTGCTTGGGTTCTAGGTAAAGGTGCTGGGCTTGGCAGGAGTTGCT
The DNA here is from genome assembly GCA_903067095.1 of Girardinus metallicus. NCBI lineage: Eukaryota > Metazoa > Chordata > Actinopteri > Cyprinodontiformes > Poeciliidae > Girardinus > Girardinus metallicus. The sequence goes on along the minus strand of CAEGAE010070357.1, from coordinate 4,816 downwards.
AGGTAACGGGGCTGGGCAGGAGTTGCTAGGTAACAGCGTAATGCCTGGGTTTGCTAGACAGCAACAAATATTAACTTGCTGGCAAAAAATGACTGGGTGAGTTTGTAAACACTTGGGTTGTTCTTAGAAGCAGTTGAGACTCAAATCCAAGTATAAAAATGTGAATTTTTTTATAATAGGCCTCCTTAAAGGAGATTTAAATCTGTCATTAAAATTCTTTTCCTAAAAAAAATAACAAAAAATTTAAATTTTTAACAGCTCCATTTTGAGGGAAAAATCTGTACCTTTCTTGAACTCCAGCTTGAAACAACACAAAATCATTGCAAGAGCCACGCTGTGGACACCCCAATCTAGAATAATGAATCTTGCTGTGTGGCTGCCTCTTCAGACAGGACATGTTTTCACAGCGTACATAAACAGTTCTTTGTTTCTTCTTTAAAGGCCTATCGAGGTGTGTGTAGGTTTAGATGACAATAAAAATACTAGCAGACCTTGCGCTAACCTGTCGGAGGGTAGGGCAGTGATTTGTCATCTGGTTCAGTGGTATAAAAGTAAACTTACCTGTCTTTGATAAAAGAGGGAAATAGTTTACGAGGGAACCAAGTGGCATATCCTACAGCCAACACCCACAAGATGGAGAGCTCATCCAGCATCTGGCCGACGAAGCTAAGAGTCATGTGGAAGTATGCAGAGAAAAGCCCTACAGAAAAACAAACTATGTTACTGGAATATATTCCTGCTTTTCACAAACACATAAGATGAACATATTAAAACTGAGGATTGGTGGAGTTACAGGTTGATGTTCACAGCTATACTGATAACAAATTAGAGGAGAAAGCTACAATAGATGCAAATGTAAGATCACACCTTGGCAGAAATTTTTTTCAAAATCAGCATTATTGGTTTTGAACCATCTAAAAAGTATCGTAGTAAAAACGGAATTAATACTGACAAATTTTTGTAATTCTAAAAGCGTTTTAGCTTTTAAAATTAAGCTAAAAATTAAGTATAAATCTGATATTTTTTAATATCCATGCAACCCTCCAGTAATGTTAGGTTAAGTTTGTTTTGGTAAAACAAAAAAAAAAAAAAACAAACGTAGAAGAGAGTGGTACTCTGACATTTAAAAACTTTTTTTTATTGAATTTAAATACAATAAATAAATAAAGTAATAACAACTAACTAACTAATGAAATAAATAAACAAATTAAATCCTTCACAATATATTTATTTTGTTTTTCACTGACCTTGCCAACACCCACAAGATGGGTCATCCAAATAATTCCTATGAAATAAATAAACTGAAATATTTTTTATCAATATAGTCTTTATATTTTTCAACTGAAGACATTTTAATTAGCAATCCATGATTTTCTGTTTCTCTTAAGTACAGCTATGGTGTGACTCCTATTCGCCATTCTTCAAAATGGGAAAGACTCGTTCATATCAACAATCAGAGCAACAACAAAAAAAGTTTAGACAACTCTAAATGTAACAAATTAATAATTTCTGTTCTACTATCACAAATGTAAACAAGCAGACATTTCCAAATGCTGCAATGAATTTAACTGAACTGTTGGCTTTGGTGAAATAGAGCAGCAACAAAAACTCCAAGTGTGTTTGGCATAAAACAATGGTTAAGTATGGTGGGGGAGATGTAATGCTGTGGGCCTGTTTCTTTAAAAAAAATCTAGATATACTTTGGAAAGATCAGAAAAATATTATAATGGTTTAGCCCAATGTTAGCTGTCTCCAACACGTTTTTGCTGATTTTATTTTTATTTTACTAATACAAAAAATAGTAATTCGATGGTCCAATACAATCAATTTAAATAAAATGGACTTGCCCACAAAAATCATCATGATCCAGACCATGTGGATCGCCAGGCTCCTCTCCTTGGCGTAGGGATGCAGCAAATAGAGCATTATAGGAGCAACAATGAAGAAGAAAAAGCTGCTGACCTGCAGGAAAACAACAAATCAGCAAGTGAAAAGGTGCAAAATGACTTAAAACATCATCAAACTATAGAAACTGGTCATTCTTGCATGATGCACTGTCTGAGGAGCTTACCGTGTTGAAATACTCCACAACATGTTCAGAGTATCTGTAGTTGTCTTCACACCAGTCAAGTTCTGAGCTCTCATAGGCAAAAACGTCGGCCATCTTTTCACTGGAGTAGACGCCTAAAAGAGGCAGCGAGAAGAAAAACATCAGAAAAATAAAAATAAACATAAACAATAAAAATAAACCTGTAACTGTACGCACTCAAATAAAGCTGTGCATGCCATCTCCGTCCCAACTGAACATTTAAATGTGTGGTTTATAAAAATCAGTTTCCATTCTCTCTGTGTGTTGATTTTATGTGTAAGAATTTTACTTCTTTTTGTCGTTAAAGCTGTGAGGTTTTTTTTTACTACTTTGCTCAGATAACACATTTACAAACAAAGCAGATCTAGATCTAGACTGTTTCACCTGACAGTCTACTAGACTATCAGCTTTGATTGGAGACCAAAATTACAACATTTGTTCAATTTTCAGCTGGTGTGCTTTCACACCGCGTTGTGTCAAATGAACCAGACTCTTTGAAAAGCCCGTTCACCTCCTCGCCTGTGGTGGCGCTGCACCAAGAACTGCTGATGGAAATGACAAAAAAAAACTCTAAAGAACACGTGGAAACAACTTCCTTCTGCACAAAATGTAAACAAAAATGGAATAGCATCAGATTTTAGCAGTTGTAGGATTTCTCTTTTGTCTTTGGCAAAAGACCACAAGCCATTTCTCCTGCTAGCATGAGACTCTCGCGCTTGTTTTGGTTGTATTTACCAACCAAAACAAGCACAAACACAAAACACAAAACAAGCACAAAACAAACAACCAAAACTATAGTACAGGCCAGAATGGCCTGTACTATAGTCCACTTCCTGCTTTTGGAGCAGCCTATGGTCCGCTTGGCATTCACATATGCATTCGAGTTTGCTTCAAACAAACTGATACCGAGGATTTTAGGGTTTGGGTTTGATTATTGTCAGGAAGGGTGTTCCATACATGTTCATTCTGCAGACATCAGTCTTCAGAAGAAATTTAAAAGTTTAGAAATTTTGAAATCCCCCCAACTGGCTCCTAATTATCAGCCTGTTTTCCAGCTAAAAGTGTTGGAGAGAGGACATCCTGAGTCTAATGTAGATGCAGATTCCCACTGCATCCACATAAAATTTTCTTTTTAAAGATTTTTTGAGGCTCTAGTGGCCTTTATTTGAAAATAGCTTGACAGGAAATTAGGGATTGAGAGAGGGAGAAGACATGCGGCAAATGTCGCCATGCCGGGAACTGAACCTGCGACCACCAGCATGAGGACTAAAGCCTCCATATGTGGGTTGTGTTTTGCACCTGCGCCACCACAGCACCCCCCACATAAAATTTTCTGACCTGTCTTTTCCTTTAAGGGTTGAGTAGATAAAGTGATGCTCTAAATGGGCACTGCAACCCTTGTAACAGAAAAAAACTTGAAGAAACACCATATAAAGTTGTGGTTGTCCTGCATGTTTAGGAGTTTCCCTGATGCAACACTCTTGACTGTTGCAGCAGAGGAGGAAATGCAATTATTTGAAACAGGTTTGCTGGAATCTAACCCACATAAGGTCAAAATCTACCATATGAACTTTTGCCAATCACACATTTTAAATGAGCTGATAACTCAGCAATGAAATTAATCTTTGACCCACTGAATACACTCCCTGAGTATCACTGTACAGATAGGGCTATATATTACATCTTCATGTCAAGCACTTCAGTAATTTGTTTTTTTGTGTTTACAATTTGTCATTCAGTCCGGTCCGTTCTGTTTGTCAGCCTCTGAATAAACTGTCAACATTTTGTTTTTTGTCTTTCTCCTTCCGCCCTCCTTTTTTCTGAATGGCTTGTGAAGGCACCTGCCCTGTTAAACAAACAATTCCAGGTCGGATTTATGCCCGATGTTATCTTTTTTCAAAGTTAAAGTGTAACCAACCTCCCTGTGAAAGCATAGCCCACGAACAATTTTTGAACAAAATTGCCAATATGCAATGGACTTCCGTTTTAGCACTTCCGTATTCTTTAGGCCACTTCCGGTCGCAGTATGTTAGCAGTGGCTCCTCAGTCGCTGCAGGATTATTGATGTTATGTAATTATTCAGACATTCTCAAAAGCTCCAACAATGACAAATGATTTAAGGTGTATGTGTAAAACTTCATAAAGAACTTCGAAGGTAAGTTAATAAATCGTTTGTGTGTTTACTAGCTAACATAGACAGCCTTACACAGGTATTATGTAAACGTTAAGTGTTTTGTTTACCCATCCGAGATATATCTGACACCGACGGTTGTGGCCAAGTGTGGGGATGAATGGAGGAAGGCTGTGGTGAGAACGGTTGACAATTTAGCGACTTTGTGCCTGCAGTCAGAGCAGAGGAGACCCACTCCACTCTGGATCCACTTTGCAAATCAATCGCACATGCGCAAGCTGATAAATACTATCGATAAATGATCGCTATTCCAGCTCCTGACTGAGTGAGATGGTTTTAAACCGGAATGTGGTAGACATCAATCAGGCTGTACCGTTTGTTACAAACAGAAAAATTCAGCTGCAGTAGCCACAGTTCACCCGAGGAGGGCAGCACTGAGACAGTTTTGGACCGAATAGAATAAATAACAGATTTGAATAGAATTTAATTGAATTTATTGATTCCCAAGGGGAAATTGCTTATGTGTTAACAAGCTACTCCATTCCAGGATGTTAAATATTAGTACGTACAACCATAATCTATATCAAATATATATA
>CAEGAE010070356.1:0-108247 GCA_903067095.1 Girardinus metallicus | reverse complement strand
AGTATCGAAAAAAAAAAATAAATTTTTCTCCAGTATTTTTTCCACCCCCAAAAAAAAGATAACATAAAAAAAAGAAAAGAAAAAAAAAAAAAAAAAAAAAAAAAAAAAAAAAAAAAAAAAAAAAAAAAAAAAAAAAAAAAAAAAAAATTGAGGTTAAAGGTACAAACAACTCATAAAGTAGCGATCATATCATAAATTTACATTACATGCAGCCGGGTCACAAAGATCAGACAATGCATAACTGAGTGTGTAATCTAGTAAAACCTAAAAAGGTAGAAACTACAGCAGAGAGAAACTCCTGCTTCACTGTCTGCATGAAGCAGATGGCGACTGAGAACGACGAGCCGCTGCCGCTGCCGCCGCCGCGCAGGATGAGGAAATGAAGTGGAGCAAGAGCGTGACTTCACCTCACCCCCTTTATTGCCTTGCAAATCTGCCTGTGTCGAAAACACACAGCCCTTTGCCCGGACATATCAGCAGCTCGTCAGCCTGGATCCTCTCCAGACAGCTGATGGTAAGTAAAAAACAAAAAAACAAGAAAAAACCCCCACATAGAAATGCAACTAAGACACAAGCTGAACAAAGTAGTTCTTTTTTTTCCTCATTTAACTACTACAGAGCCGTTTTTATTTTTTGGGCTGTTAATGAACATGCAGCAACTGTGTTTCTGTGAAGCAGGAAATGGAAGCGCAGCCTCACTGAGGGCAGAGTTGCTCTAATTCTTTGCTGGTGATGGTAAACGGCTCTAAAACCATTGAGAGGTTGATTGAGGCAACTGCTGGTTAATGGATAACTGAGCGGAGGCTCAACCTTTAGCAAGAATTTGTTGAGCCCAGGCCGTGTGAGTCATATGAGAGAAGAAGAATCACCCTGAAGATCCCCTGCTTTTGTTCACCACACAGGTGGGACTGCAGCTGGAGGACTTTTGCTTGATTTCATTCATATGAAGCTGAGTTTGATCCGTTAGGATTGAAAGATACTATGGTAAGTGTAAACTTTTTTTTTTTAAACAAAAGTTTACTTTAGGCTTTATTTTAACGGATATTCTTCATGTTTTAAGTGGGTCCCCGGTTTTCAGCTCGACTCAAGTGTACCTTTTTTTTGTGGTTTAGAGCTAGTTTATGTCAAACAGATCCAGTTGAAAATAGGTCAAGCATCAAAGCTCTTCCTGTATAGAACAGTACCAGGAAGAGAAACCCCCGGCAGGAGCTCCCCTGTGTGTTTTCGCCTGTGAGACTTTCAGTTTCCGTTAAATGTCTGATCCCAACCAAAACTGAGAACGTCGCCACCGTTTGTGTCCCGTACAGGCTGAAGCGAACCCTCAGCCGGCCGCCACGGCATCCTCCGGCACGTTCGACCAGGTGCAGAGTCAGGTCAATGAAGTTAAAGTTATACTGAAGGACAACATCAACAAGGTGCTGGAGAGGGGCGACAAAATAGACGACCTCATCGGGAAGACGGACGACCTCCAAGCATCTGTGAGTACAAGTTTAAAAATGAAGTGGAAGCTTGAACCACTTACTTTATGCTTCACGTACCTTTGAATCTATGCTAACGCTAGCTGCGTTTCCATCAAGTTACGCAACTTAAAATGACAAAACTACATCTGCTTAATAGAAAGAAATAGATGTAAAACTGTAATGAGGACACATTTTTCACGTCATTTGAGTCACATGATCAGCAACCGGATGTTACTACTGGAGAAAACAACAAAGAAAACAACAGGAAGTAGCAGGAGGAGGATGGATTGTCTTTGGTTCTTTCGTACGATGTGTGGCATCGTACAACTCATAAAAAGTTGTGTCATTCCAACGCGTTGAATCCGTCGATTTCACTTTGATATTATCATGGTAAATAATATATAGGATGTAGCTTAAAAATAAACTAGATCATGTGATTTCGGATAGCAGAGGATAAACGATGCAGTAGAAAAAACAGCATTATGCAGATTATCCTGTAGAAAAACATCAATGTAATGCTCAATTATCAACCCGCATACGTTGTACTAAATTTACAAATATCATATATCATATACTTTTTACCTGAATGTTTTTACTAGAGCGTTTTCTCTTGAAAAGCTTGAATCCACACACGGCTTACCATCTGCAGATCAAGTTACATTTCTATACAAATTAGCCTGGGTGTGCTAGGGAAGTTTTAAATCTGTTCCTACATCGTCACCCAATAATCGCAGACAAACAAGGACAGCAGCATTCAAGTTGTTTCATTTCTGACTTAGCTTCCCCTTAAAAAACAGCAACACAATTGATGTGTTTTAGCATTCTTTGACGCAAAAAATTAAAACTTTAGATTTTTTTTTGTAGATTGGAACCCCGTTAAATCAATGTCATGTTCATCTGAGGGTTTAAATTATGTATTTATTCATTTTTTAACCAAAATATTCTTATTCCAAAGAGGGACAATTATTGTATTAAACACAGAAAAGCAATGTTTTACAAAAAGAGGCCTTCCTAAACAAGAACACTGAGGAAAAAAAAAAAACTATATACAAGCATGGTGATGGCAGCATCATGTTGTAGAGTTGTTTCAATGTCATTGGTTCTGACCGCAAATCCAAAGCTAGATTTTTGACAGTTGGGTGTCTCCATAGGACATAATGAATCCAAGGGCAAATTATTATGGTGAATTATTGGCTTGTAAAATAACACTGGATTTTGTTTCCTGTTTTGAATTGTAAATTTACCAAAGTAAAGCTAATCTGAATCTCAGTCCGACGGGGACAGAACACGTCGCCGATTTTGCCGGATGTCTCCTTCGTTTGGTCTGTTTTGATATAAAAACAGTTACAAATATCATGTTCCTTGCGGCGCCACTCACATCTTCACGCGCAACAAGTGTGTGTTGAACACGCACCCAAAGTGAAATGAGATTCGCTCTGGGACCAGATTCAGGTTTGGTCGGGTTTTCGACGAAGAATCGAATTTAAAGGTTGTGTCATTTCACATACCGAAAAAGCCTGCATGTTTACTTCATTCATTCTATCAGCAAAAAAACCCAGAGAAGGAAAAGAACAAACAAACCCCGAGTTCCATCTACAACCGATTAGCGGAGAAGAAATGCCGAGCTCAAAAAACGATTAAGAGATCAGATAAGATCTGATACTGTGTTCAGAAATAACAAGTTACATATGTACTTCCTGTGATTAAAGGCAACTCAGACACTTCACTATATCCGATGCACAGTTCTGCACTGCTATGCTATCGAATTAGCATAGTCACATTTGATAGCATGTCAAATTTTAAGGTGTAAACGTTTTTACTTCTTCCAAAATCAGATTTAATCTGCATTTGCTCTACGAGAGGGAGATGTAGCTTACATGTTAGGATGGTGATCAGGAAGTAAGCAACAAAATGTGTGCAAAGTATCGAGGGTTGTAGGAGTAAGGTGGAAATTCTTTTCACACGCTTTTACTTTATTATACTCTCTATTTCACAGCTGTTCTAGAGGTCAAACATTGTAATCATACTGCTTATTTCGACCGTCGGAAAACAGACGTGTCACATGTTGGTTGCAGAAATGTACATTGGCCCGATGTGAGCACTTTGAACTGTAAAACAAAGATACATTTTAAGTTGTTTAGCCAAAGGAGAGTAGATTCCAACATCACAAATCGTCATGGTAATCATCTCAGCTTGGGATTCATTTAGATTAAATAACTTCTATAGGTAAGGAAAAGGAGGTCAAACTACATGCTGGGAATCCCATATGACAGTATTTTTTGAACAGTAATAGTATACCGTACTTTTCTACAACGCCGTATTAGGACCAATGCAGAAAAAAAAAAAAAAGGAGTAAGTCTCCACCAAAAAAACGTAGAAATTTTGAGATTAATCTCAGAAATGACCTTGCTTTTTCTACAAAATCCCTGAGACTCTTTGCTGGAAATGCACTCCCTAATACGCTGTCATACTTTCCTGTACTTTAGTGTATTCAAACACTGCTGATGCATTCTCGCCATCAGTGACCGTACAGTGCTGTTTGTGTTATTTTCATAAAAACAGTCAGAATGTACACAAAGAAGTTTATTATTGGCCCAATGTGACGGGCGGTCATGTTTAAAATGGAGGCCCGGGGGCTGGTGAGACAGCACCAAACTCTCACAGGAGGAATTAAAGTTTCATTCAGTTCCACTTCCAAACTAAACATCCGGCCTTCCTCCAATGCAGCAGAAACCATTGTGTCTTCTTGTAAATGCTATCGTTTCCTTTGGCTGCTTTGATTAGCAGCTAAGGTTACGGCACCCAGAGGTAGCCTATCAGAACGCTGCATTTCCTTTATTCACTGAAAATAAATTCATGTCCAAATGATCATTTTTAGAAATGTAGAGTTGCTCTGGAAAAATGAACCAAGCAGAAGAAGCATTTTGCTGATTCCAACCCAAATGAACCAGTTTTCCAACAGAACTTAATCTTAGTAGAACAGAGGCGTCCAAACGTTTTGCCAGGTGGACCAAAAATCTCTTATTCAATGTACAAAAGGGCCACAAAAAATTCATTTATTTATTTATTTTTTGCCTTAAATAAATGAAACAAAGAATACATTTAGTAGAATGAACAAAGATTCATAAAGAAATTGGATCTCTAGATCACCTGGATCTGTAAATGTGAAGTTTCCTACATTTTTCAGGCTGATGGTTTTCCGTCTTTCTTTAAAAAGTACTTAGTCGAGTTTGGTGAATCGGTGCACCGAGTAAAAGTTGCTAAATGTTTGTGGACCTGCTTCCTATTCAACTAAATCAAAAGCAAAAAGTCCGCAGAGTACAAGGAAAATACTTATGTCGTACCTAAAATTCATAAGACTTTAATATATCGGCATTTGTATCATTCTGGTTGTCTGGGGCCACACAAAGTCATTCCGTGGTCCACAAATGGCCCTTGGCCCACACTTTGGAAACCACTGTTACAAACCATTTGAGGAGCTAAAGTGAAAAACTCTTCAAACTATGCAGACGGAAGCCAACTTGTCCGGTAGTATAAACCCATTAGCTTGCTTCATCCATGTACACATGCAGTAAACTATCGTGCAGTTATTTTGAAACAGAGGTGTTATGATGGTACTTACGTATTTCACAATAAGAAGCCTCAAAAACAGCTGGAGTTACCGGATGAAGCCGTCTTTAAGACCAACACGCAGTGTCGGCGGGTTTCAGCAAGTCGGAGCTAGCTAGCAAGCATATATTAGCAGCTAGCAAAAAAGCAGCTAAATAGTAAATATAAGAGATTAAATAATGAAATAGTTTGTCCTGCCACGACAAACAAAATTCAAGACCTGCAGGACGGCGCGCGCGCGGCCCGTGTGGGACGGGCTTCATGACGTCTTCTCTTATCACCCACTTTCCGTCTATTTCACTGTCAAACGGATTCCAATGGTGCCAGAAAAGACCTGTGATTAACGTACCTAATGTCAACTTTTATTTATGAATATAGGACATTTTAAGACTCTTATTTCAGATTTTTTTTTTTTTTTTTTTTTTTTAAAGCAAGACTTTTTAAGAATGTGCAGACGCCCTGCTAACACCTTTCATTCTGACTGGAAGTGCTAAACATTTTGAAGTTGTCCGACTTAAAACTTTGCAGGAGCCTAAAGATTAGGGTGACTGCAAAGAGGCTGTTTTAACCTCAAAAGAGGTAGAGGACATCCCGAAAATATCTGTAGAAAGATGAAAAAAAAAAACAAAACACCTTGTGTTTGTCTATCATAAAAATAAATCTAAGAAAACATCCTGAAGTTTGTGGTTGTAATATTAGAAAACAAGGAAAAAGTCCAAGTGTGTACTTTCTCAAACCCTGAAAAATGTCCTTCCTTCACAACAGCTTCGTTCTTTTGCTTTTTCAGGCCGACTCCTTCCAGAGGACGTCGACGCGGGTCGCCCGGAAGTACTGGTGGAAGAACGTTAAAATGATGATCCTAATCGGTGTGATTGTGCTGATCATCCTGATACTCATAATCCTTGCTGCCACCAAAGTCATCTAACCTATGACCCCACCCCGAAGCGGAGGCAATCGCCGCCAGACAACTAATTTGCACACATAAAAAGTGTTGTTTCATAACTCAGAGATGTGTATGTAAATTTAAATTTAAACGGCACATGACAATCCATTGAGGTCTCTATGATGATGTGAAGTTGGGGGGGGGGGAAGAAGGAGATTAAATATAATAATAATTAAGTTTGCTGGCATGAAACCATGACACTCCAGACGAACGCAAACCCAATCTGATCCATGTTCTTCAACAAACACAGACAAGAGCTTTTGCTTGGTTGTTGTTTTGTTTTTGTTTTTTTTATTATTATTATTTTGATCATTTTAATGTCCGATACATCACGTGTATATAATGTACGTTTATGGATGTCAAACTCTGTAAGAATATTTGTATCATATGACCGATGAACACCATAAAGCGGGTAAAACTGTGATCTCGTCTCTTTGCTGCCGTCTCTACAAGCGTCGGTCGGGACGACGTGAAGCAGCGAGAACTTCAAACACAAACCAAGACAGAACGAGGACGTGAGGAAACCCCGAAGCGATCTAAACGAAATGCATAAAGAAACAAAACAAAACAAAACAAAAAACAAACCCCAAAAAGGACACTGAAATACTTGGGTAAATACAGGACAAATGTACGGTGGGTTCAAAGCAGTCTTCGTTTTGCTTTCATTAACTAGCCATGTCTTTAGCTGGATCGTCTCTGTGGCCGATGCTTTCGCCGCCGAAGCCTGCGGGAAACAAACAGGAACAAGTCAGCCGTGGATGAGCGACAAGCATTCAGCTACTAAAGAAAGACAGGAATCCCCTGTTTTTTAAACGGCCTACGTGATAAAAGCAATGATTTTTTTTTACAGTTTTACAGCTTTAAAATGTGTGTAAATTAAACTAGGGATCCTGTCGAAGAAGTCAAAATACTAAATGGGAAAAAATAAATAAATTAAAAAAGAAAAAAAAAAGTACGTTCAGATTGTTTCAAAAGATACACATTATGGTGAGCATTACATGCAAATTTCTGGAATTGTGGTGACATTTTGATTGAGTTTGCGTGTGTGCGTGTGTTTTAATCAATGGGCATAAGAAGAAAACGTGTTACAGGAAAAATTAACATAAAGAGGAGTCTTTTCCATCGCTGTCAGTAAAACAAAAACAAGAACAATACATTTACACAAATTAAAAGCACTTTATCCCCCAACACAGTAGAGTCCAAACCAGGTTTAAGCTCATGGACTACTTTAGCTAAATAAAGAAACAAGCATTTTTATTTAAAATAAATAAAAAGTACATATGTTAACATTAGGAACTGGAAAATCCAGAGAATGACGAATGTATCCTTTAGGAAAGCAAATCGTTATTTATTCATACGTTATCAATCGTTACTTGTGGGGGAGTAAGGGCCTGTGAAAAAACCACAATTACATGTGTAGATTTTTTTACTTCTTACATTACAAAAGACAGTCGCAGAAAAAAAAAATATATATAGATATATATTTATAAAATAAATAAAGGAAACAAATGGAAAGAAAGATGACAAAGCTGGACGTGTCCCTTAATTGTTTTTTTTTTTGTTTTGTTTTTTTTTGTTTTTTTAAGATTAGAAATGCGGATACAGGATGTTGTAAGACCATACCAAACGGCAGCATTCGAGAGCGTATGCTTCTCATACCCGGTCCGCATTGAGCGGGCCCTGAGAGTATCTGGGAGTCAGCTCATGGCCTGCAAGGAAGCTCCGCTGGCAGGTACAAACAAGGTATGTCAGAGTTAGGACACAACACACTCTTTCTTTTTTTTTTTTTTTTTTTTCCTTTTTCTGTTTTCCTTTTTGCACATCCTTAACTTTGGCATCCATTTACTGTAGTAGTTTACCTGTTAACTTTACGGTTTAAAACGAAGAAAAGCAACAGCAACAACAGCAACAACAACAAAGAGGAGGTTGCAAAAAAAAAATAATAATAATAATAATAAAAAAAAAAAAAGAGGCAGCGGAAGATTCGGCTGCTCTTAAATAATTGTCACAAGAGCCTTTTTACGTTACCACTACTGTAAAGCACATAAGAAGAAAACAAGAAAGAACAAGAAAATTACACAAATATTATAAAGACACCAAAGTTGTTGTTTTTTGTTTCTTTTTAAAAAAAAAAGCTAATTGAAGTTGTTTAACAGTGCTTAGTATGCGGTTGGTAGTACGTACCTACTTGGATGGTGAGGGTTTGTCCCTTTAATATGGTTTGTAACTGTTGGTGTGACCACCACGCCGTGGTGACTTCCCATATCCGCCAGACTGATCTGCAACAGCCACAACCTGCCGTCACACCGTGTTACCTTGGCAACGGCGACACATGTGTCTATATGTCCACAAATACTCACTGTTGTAGTCAGTATATCCATAATAATTGTTGTAACCAGAGTAATCATAGCCTCCATAGCCACCATATCCTTGATTTCCATAACCATAATTTCCATAATTCCCATATCCCTGATTCCAGTAGTTACCATAACCCTGGTTCCAGGGTTGGTTGGGACCTGCAGACAAACAGCACAGACTACAATGTATTAATAGAAGATCAAACATATGCTTATTTTTTTATTTATTTTTTTTTTTTGCCTACCAAACTTCAAATATTAACTTTATTTTAGCAACAACTAAAACAGACAAATAGTATTTTTGCTCTGGCTTTGCTGAAATTTTCTGTTTCGACCACATAATTTGACAATTTAAGTGTAAAAAAAAAAAAAAAAAGAAGATTATATTACACAGCATGACATTCAGAATAGTATAAATAGGAATAATATGATGTTCTTTAAGTGCAGTAACTGACTCATTTTAGCAATTATTCCTTTCTCACTACAGCAGATTCTGCCGGACGATACACTTTCCCAGAAATTATTGTGATGATCAATAATATTGTTGTTTTGAGAACATTTCAACGTAAAATGCCTTTAATGGCAAAAATGAGGCAAGTTCGCTCTCTCTAAGACTAATGAGCTTTAATTTTGGTCAGAACATTTAGCAATGGAACATCTTAAATATCAAAAATAAGACACAGCACTTAAAGACAATAAATAAAAAAAACCCCACACAGAACCAAAACCATAAAATAAAATGGACTATGAAACCTCTGCACACACAATTTCCCTTCAAAAATTATTAACCATGAGATTAGTTCTCATAAATCTGTTTTGCGTCATGTGCTGCTTTTCTGCTCCATTCCCTGAACTGACCGCCAGGTGGCGCTGGAGGTCTGCCGAGACAAACTCACCCCCGCCTCTCCCTCGAGACCTGGACGAGTATCCTCCTCTGCCTCCCCAGTACTGCTGCTGCTGGTACTGCTCCTTGGACACGGCCACCTTCACCTCACACTGAGGGAGCCAATCACACTCGTTTATTGTACCTTTTAAAGACGCTGCTACACGGATATTTATGGAGCTACCAGGAGAAAAAAAAAACAACAAAAAAAGACAGATGGAACCTTGCTGAGCCCGATATTGTGGTACTTTTTCTCCATGATCATCTTCACTGGTTCCTCCTCCTTGAAGGTGATGAAGCAGAAGCCCCGCCGCTTGTTCGTTTTGGTCTCCATGGGAAGCTCGATGGACTCCACCTGGTTATTTTCCAGCACGGACACGGCATGCAGTGGGTTTAAAATAAATAACACAGAGACATTTGTAATTTAGGAAACCACAAACCTCTCCAAAGGCACCGAAATACTCTCTGACTTTCTCTTCGGGCGTGTCTGGGGACAGCCCACCAACGAAAATCTTCTTCACAGGCTCCTTGCTCTTCATGGCCTTTGCTTTTTTGGGATCAATCACTTTCCCGTTGAGTTTGTGTTCCTTCTGTGAGGCAACCTTCATGGAAAGGAAGCAAATAGAACGACAGAAAAGAAATAGAGCCTTTCAAGGCGTGTTTAACATATGAACCACTTTAAGAAAACACCAAAACCATTAGACTAAATTTATAGCAGAACTGTGGATGTAGTATCAGAAAACAATAAATACAAAGAAAATAAATGCAACTCTGAAAGTATGCGGAGAGGCAGTAATGCTAGCTAAAAAGTTAGTTGAGCTAAAATTAAAACACTTATAAATACAAGTTCTACTAACACTATAGCGCTACCAACACTACACTTAGCCGAAACTAATGCTAAAGTCCTACACTAACATGGTATTAAACAGAAGATAATGATGAAATGCTAACCAACATAATATTTAGCAGAAGCTAACGCTAAAGCTCTACACCAACATAATATTTAGCGCAAGCTAATGCCAAAGCTCTACACAAACGTAATGTTTAGCAGAAGATAATTATAAAGCTCTACACCGACATGATATCTAGCGCAAGCTAACGCTAAAGTGTAACACCAACATGATGTTTAGCATAGGCTAATGCCAAAATGCTAATTTCAACTGAAATTATATCTGCCCTTGAAGTACTACAACCACCATGACAATCGATAAGCAAAATTTCAACACAGATGTCAAACTTTATTCCACTAAAGTTTTATAAAACAACAAAATAAATTAGTACTTTAGAGCTTATCAGGAAAAATTACATCAGGGGTGTGGGGGAAGCTAAGTGCGCTAAATGTTTTCAAAGTTAGCAAAAGCGCTAAATGAAAAATGAGCTCCAGTAACGTGTCCTCCACTGCAAAGATGTTATAAAAACATCTTGAGACGTTTCCATTGTGAAATATTTCCAATAAGACCAACAGTGAGTCCAAACTAGGATTCAAAGAAATAAAGTGTAAAAAAAAAAACGGAAAAAAAAAGGGAATATTTTGCTTTACAAATTTAAGATGTACAACAGAATTTCTAGAAAATCGCAGCTTCCGGCAGCAAAGGGATACCTTTTCAACGCTTTCCGGATTTTTAAAGAGCACGAAGCCGAAGCCCCGTGAGCGCCCGGTCATAGGGTCCAGTTTTAACGTGCAGTCCACCACCTCCCCGAACTTTGTGAAGTAATCCTTCAGGTCCTTCTTGGTCGTGTCCCAGCTGAGCCCTCCAACAAACATCTTCCTGTTAACAAAACAGTTCACTTTAGTGCTGCACTATTTACTGTACCGCAATTGTCATTACATTAGTAATAATGTAATTACAAAAGGCAAGGTGGATAGTAATGCATTAATTATGGTTGTAGCAATGTGACTTTGTAATGTCAGAGAAAATCCTAGTTTGAACATTGTAAATTTATGAATTTAATCATAGAAAATAATCATTTGCTTCTGGCAGATTTATGACTTTGACTGATTTTCCTATCAAACATATTCCTAAGGAGCAAAACAAGTCCGTCCATGAACAGTGAAGACAAACTGTTGTATGTAAAGCTGTATCAAACACAGTTTTTGGATTTTATTACAAACGCACACTTTTTTCTCCTGACATGTTTAGGTGCCTGCAGAAAAAGTTGGTCATTAGAAATGCGAATAGGTGACAAACTATGACACACTGCTCAACTAGATTAACGCATTATAAACAGTAAACATGAGTCGAGTCACCGTAAACATACCCTTCATCCTCCTCGTTTTTACTAGCATCAATCTTCGATCCGTCGGCCTCTCCTCCCATCAGGCCACAGTCCCCAGAGGCGGACATGGGATCGTCACAGTTACCCTCCCCATCCTCCTCCATTCTCATCATGCTCGGGTCTTCGCTGAATTCATAATCTTCCGACATGACTCGGATTTATTAGCACCTGCTTCCAACGAAAGTGGCTCCAGAAAGGGACACAAAACAATACAATGCGAGAAGGAGCTAAGCTAACGGTAAAGCTGACAGCTAGAGGCTAGATAGGCAATTTGTTATCAAGTGTGCTTAAAGAAAAAAGCTGGTCCCTATCAGGCGTTCAAAGTCGGCTTGAAAAAATATATTACAAACTAAAGTAAAATAAACGGATTGCGTTTCAGAAGGAAAGAGATAGAGTTTTTTATAAATTTAAGGGTTAATTTCTGAGCGTCGTTTTGTTTTCATCGCAGTGACTCCTTCTTCTGCGCTTTCGAAACACGTCAGTAAACAAAGTGAAATGTTGAACAGCGCCATCTATCGTTTAGCGGAAACACTCCGTTGAACAGTGTAATTATTTAAAACAATTAGCAAAAAATAAAAAAAAACAATATCAGAAATAAATCAGCTGTCTTTATGTAAACAAATACAGGAAATAAATGTCAGAATAAATAAAGAAGAGCGTTACAAACTCTGAGTCTTATGTTAATTAGCATACCTATTTCAAAAATAATCTAACAATAATAAAAATGACGGACTACAAACGAGACGCCAAAGTGTCCGTTATGTTGTGCGTTACAGTTTGGTGAAGAGAAGCCCAAAGAAGTTTACTTTTAGTGTATTTCAGTAGATAATTTTGTACACAGTATTGCATGTTCATTTTAGTACTAAAAACACCGTTAATTGACAAACACAACAAAACACTTGAGCTAGTTATAACCTTAAATAATACAAACGCACATAAATATATAAGGGGTTACTACCAAGTTATTTAATTTTATTTTTTGTGTTAAAATGTTGCTGAAAGGGTGGTAGTAATGTTTTATTATTTTACAAAAAATAAAATTGCATAGCTAAATGTCGTTTTTCGTCAGGTGTAAGCGGGAAATCATAGTTATTAACAGGAATAAATACTTGAAAACATAACACTGTGAATTTAATCTCTATTATGGATATACAGACAGTTTACTAAATACCTCTCACAATATGGCGTCTACCTTGACGTCAAAAGGGGATAATATCGCCACCTGCTGGACTGGAGGCTGAAGTTACAGAGCAGAACATGTGAGCTGGTCACAGCTTTGTGCGGTAGCTAACTGCGGGGTAATGGCGTCTTCAGTCAGTTAGAGGTAAACCACTGGTTTACCGTGTTTTCTTGCTAAACTCTACCGTGTCCCACCTGTCCGGCCCGGAGAAGAGAGGGGCGCTGCCGGGCTGCAACATAGTACTGCTGCTGCTAGCTTAGCTAACATCAGCTAACCCACTGCCAGCGGTAAACGCTCGGGTAAAAAAATGGCCTCGGTTTCGATTCCTGCCTGCACCTCTGCACTTTTACTGGACATCGAGGGAACCACTACGCCAATCACGTTTGTTAAGGCGAGTTTTATTTGTTTAAATATACAGTCTTGTTCAAAGAAGATTTAGTTGTTGTGCTAACAGCTTTCTGGTACCGGCTAGTTCATAGTAAAACATTGTTTTTCGGGGGGGAAAAAAAACAGCAAATGTCTTTATATTTCGTGTTTAGCTTTCCTGCTTTTATTGTTTGCCTAGAAATCATACAGATCCCTTATGCTAGCTTCACGTTCTACGATTAGTGACGTAAATAGAGCTTTCCTCTCGACGTCATCAACCAAGTCACTTTTAGAGATTGTTTTCCTTTTTGTTATTTTACCCAGTCACGTCTGTTGCCATGGGAATTGCCAGTTGTCTTTGTATTTTACGTAAGAAGCATCAAGACCAAGGTGGCTGGAATGCACCATAATAATAGATCCATAATAGGTCTTAATTAAAAAAAAAGAAAAAGAAATGCAAACAATTAACTTTCTGTACTGGTGGTTTTATTATTTTTTTCAGGACATACTGTTTCCTTATATCAGAGAGCATCTTGAGGATCATCTGTCCACACACTGGGAGGAAGATGAGTGCAAACAAGATGTCCACCTGCTCAAAAAGCAGGTGCGTTGTGTGTTACACTGAGAATCACTGGAGATCTGGAAAACACTCAGCGACTGGACAGAGGAGCTGACGGCTCTCCTTCGCTTCGACCTAACAGACCCTCTAAGAGCCCTGCATGTCCTTTCAGATCGAAGAGGACATGAGGCAGAACCGGGCGTGTCCCGTCCACACCGTGGACCAGACGGTCCACACGGACGAGGAGAAGGCCATCAGGGAGGTGGTGGAGAGCGTGATGTGGCAGATGGCGGCGGACAGGAAGTCCACGGCGCTCAAGCAGCTGCAGGGCCACATGTGGAGGGCAGCCTACACGTCTGGGAGAATCAAAGGCGAGTAAGTACGCCGATGCGTCCGCTCTCTTCCCAAGATTTAAAAAGAAACTTATTTATTATTATTGTTATTTTTTTAAATGACTACATGTGTTGACGACATCGTGTGTGTGTGTGTGTGTTCTGTTTGCGAACAGGATCTACCCCGACGTGGTGCCGTCCGTCAAAACGTGGCGGGAACGCGGCCTGAAGGTTTACATCTACTCCTCTGGCAGCGTGGAGGCCCAGAAGCTCCTGTTCGGATACTCGGTGGAAGGAGACGTTTTAGACGTGAGCCGCTCATCTAGACTTAACGGGGGGTTTTGCTTCGGCGAAGTTTGGACCGGCGTGTTGTCCCAACCGTTCCGATCCTGTGTGTGATTTCAGCTCTTCGACGGCCACTTCGACACCACGATAGGAGCCAAAGTGGACTCCAAGAGCTACGAGAGGATCGCCGAGCGGATCGGCTGTCAGCCGGCAGAAATCACCTTCCTCACCGACGTCAGCAGAGGTGAGCCGCTCTTCGTCGCGTTGGACCGGCTGGACCGGAGGAGCCGGTTATGCTGGCTTCCTGTCTGTTCTGCTGCTTCAGAGTCTGAAAAACGTTGACTAAAAACAACTGAAGTTTAAAAAAAAAAAAAGAAATAGATATTACTGCAAATTCAGATTTGAGCTAATTTCCAGTTTTTCATGGAGTGATTGTATTTAATTCCAATAACAGAATGACACTAAAAGTACCAATTTATTTACAATTTTTGTTATTATTCTGGAAACTTTTTTGCAAATGGCAACGTTTAATAGAAGAAAATGTAGCTGTCATTTTTATAAAAAAAAAAAAAAATTATTTACATTAAAACCTAAAAAGATGAATGAAATAGTTGCTATATAAAAATTACAGCAGATTTCCTGTAGTAGATATTTACCCAAAATGATAATTTATTAATTTTTTTTTTTTTTTTTCAAAAAGTGAGGTAATATTTGTGCTTCAGGTTGTTTTATTTTAGCTGGACTGATGAGACAAAAATGTCTCTTTGGATTGTAATAAGTTTTTACATCAAGGTGAAAACCAAATATTTTTAATACTTTCGCTTCACTATGGGACTATGCTACTCTCGTACCAGTACCAGACTGGGTGTCAGATTAAGAGGCTTCAGGTGTTGTTATGCTTAGACCTACAGTGCGATCCGTCCAAGTTCGCGTTGAAAAACTCCTGACTGTATCGTAAGCGTACGGTAAGCTGTCGACGTATTCAGGCTGGAGAGCGAACCGGCCTCGCGGTAAGAGCTTGTGTCAAACCGTCCTCACCCGTGGTTTTGTGGTTTCAGAGGCCAAAGCGGCGGAGGAAGCCGGGCTGAACGTCCTGCTGGTGGTCCGGCCCGGAAACATGGAGCTGACGGACGAGGAGAGCGCTCACTACAACCTCATTACCTCCTTTAGTCAACTTCAGCTGACGGGGCGAGCTTAACGCTGACGCAGTCCTCTTCTCCTCCACCATCCCTGACTTTATTTTTCATTTAAATCTACTCTGGTGTTCTTGGTTTTGACTGTTGGCAGGAACTGGGACTTTTTATTATTTTTTTTTTTGTTCACTGTATGGCTAATTATTTAGCCTTGAGTAAGTATTCCTCTTCCTCAGACGTTTCCACATTTTGTCATTTGCCGCAGCTCCAAACTTCAGTATATGTGTGTGTGTGTATATATATATGTATATATATATATATATATATATATATATATATATATATACCAACAAAAAGTCGTGCATAACTGTGATGAAAATGAGGTAAAAAAAATTTTACCCACCAAATTTTTGCTGCGGCTCTTGGGCTCAGTCAGGTGAACATGACTCTGCCACCACCGTGTTTTCTTGTAACGATGAAAGCTTGCCCTGCGCCCTGCGTGGTTTTGAGGTAAAATTCTCTACCAATCGCTTCAGTAGGTCTCTGCTTTGACTAGACCGTTCTAACACGAGAACGTTGCTCATTAGGGTCACTCCATCTCCGTCTCAAGTGTTTTACGGCCTTCCAGCAGGTTTTCTGTCCATCAAAAGAAACCCCACAACATTATGCTGCCGCCACCGTGCATCACAGCGGAGATGTTCTCAGAATGATTTGCACTGTTGCTCTTTGAGCTGTGTGTTTTTTTGTCTTTTTTTAAAACGGTTCTTTAAATATCTCAGGTTTGTTCTCTAACAAACCTGTGACGCCTTCACAGAACATAAGGACTTCTCAGCCTCTCCAGGGAGATGCTACGAATGCAAACTCAGTCGTCGTCCTTGCAATTTTCACCAATCATTGCGACTTTTCTGCAAATCGGACCAGTCGCTTCATTTTCAGTTTCATCCCCTTAAGCTAAAAGACGAGTTAACTCGTGCAACTCTGTCATATTAAGCTTGTTGCTACCTGTTTTGCAGCCATTGCTTGTCAGTCAATCCTTTTTCCATTTCTCTACAGAAGTTTTGCTTGCTGTTGATTTCCATATATTTAAAATACATTTTTATTGCCAGTCAGTCAGAGACATTAGAGCAGAGGCAGCAGCAGGACGATGACGTGGGGGTTTTCTAAGAAAGATTTCAACTTGATGAGAAAATCAGAGGAAAGGGAAGGTTATTTTTCACAAGACCATGTTATGGCAAACATAAAGTTTAAAAAAAAAAAAAAACTTACGTAAAAGGTGCTGCAAAATGAGAAATTTTAGGCCAAAACGTAGATGAAAACAACTAAAAGCTTCTCTCTCCACTGCGATTTTATTCAAGGGTATCAGAGTAAAGCAGAAATAATAATAATAGAAGTAGCTTCGGATTTTTATTTGCTAAAAATATTTTTATTTGCTTCCACTTTAATATTATTTGCTCCTTTTTTTTGTTGGTCTATTCCATAAAACACATAGAAGTTTGACAAAATGTGGAAAAGCTGAATACTCTTTGCTTGGCGTTTGTATCCCTGAAATCACGGCAGGAATGCCTTCTTCATTTGTACAGAGAGACCTGAACCGGGAGGTCGGTGTCATGGCAACCCGAGCTGGACGGTGAGACTGTGCTTAGGTGCTGTACAATCGCAGAAACTGTGATGTTACTGCTTGAACTTTTAGGTGAACCGTGTGTCTGACTGCCACTTTCCAGCCGTTCGTGATGTAACCGTTCCCATTTTGTAAAACGTCATCTGCCTGTGCGACTAGGAGACACGGTGCAGTCGGGTCCTCTAGTCGTGTTTTAGAGCGTAGAATCACTGTGTAGACGCCCTCCGCCGCGGCGCCGACAGGAAGCTTCCTGTCGGAGTGTGAAAGTCTTAACCCCACCGCGGGCGGGCGGTGTCTGTCTTAACGTGTGCCATCTGTGTCGTCTGTAACGGAGGAGGAAAACGATCCGAAACGACGATCAAATGTGTAGACGGAGTCGGTACTAATCCAGAAATAAACACCTTCTCTCACACAAGACGCCTGCGTCTCGTTAGTTTGAACAGTTTTAAAATGAAACTGTGAGAACCATTTATTTGATTTTTTTTTTTTGACGAGACTGGTATGCTATGATTGGATGTCTAAACCTTTACTAGTAGGAAACTGTCGGCATCTTCGCTTTGAAGCAGAAATTAGTTTTTAGCTGTTAAGTGTCATTGTTGCCATAGGCAGGGGATACATAATGAACCAGGTTTAAATAGAGCCACGGATGTACAATAAAGAATAAAAGATTTCATCTTATTTCAACTGGACACTTTTTCCTTCCACTCAACTTTCTACCCTATCTAATACGCTTGGATACATCAATGGAACATCCGGCTTTAATAACTTTTTGTGGTTTTCTCCTCAACGTGGAAGGAGTCAGTTACTTATCTTTTATTTGTCTTATGTATTTAATACTCAGAATTAGTAGAACTGATTTTTAGCTTTCCGTAGCTCTAAGCCAGAATGATTGAAATGAACATCTGAAATATTTCCCTGTGAAATAAAGTAGGACTTTTTGACCTGATCTGCTGAAATTGATGAACCTTTCACCAATGTGATGCATATAGAACAAAAGAGAATAGGAATAAAGTACACCACAGTAATAACACACATTCTTGTAATCAAAAATAAAAGTACACATTTTTCTGTCATGAAAATCTCAACTTATTAATGTCACTTATTTATTGAACCCTTTCCAGCTTTAAAAATGGAAAATAATCTATTTGTTTGGCATTTCTTCCATTTTGGTGGTGTGATATTTTTACCAAGGCTAAACCAGCCATATGTTGACTTCCTGTAGCAAGGAGCTCAACATTTTCAAAGGATTCAGTCCAGATTTTAATGATACCAAACCACCAAATGTCCTCTATTCTGCCCAGAATTTGTGATAAATTTAATAAAATCTAGGCTCAGTTCCTGACATATTTAAATTTTTTCACACGGCGATTCAGCTGTTGCATTGACTCAATCTGATTTATACAAGCCTGCTGTCTGCCTTCCATCAGTGCAGGAACGTAGTGTCACATCCAGCTTAGCGGCGATCAGCACCAGTTAGAAGAAATAACCAAACTTTCTTAGATGTAGGCGTGAAGCGGTATCAAATATCTTATTAAAATATTTCAAAATATATCATGAAGATAAAAAAAAATATATATGTGAAACATTACAACAAAGCATAACATTGTAACATGACATTATAACCAACTTGAATAGTGAGATATGTTCGCCGTCTGCAGGTGTTCAAACACAAGCCCTTGTGGCACTCCTATAGCTCTGGCTGCTCCTCTTTGGAGCCATCGGCATCTTCACGCTGACTCTGACACTCCACCGTGTCTCTGTACACCACCTCAAAGCGGCAGTGACGAAAGTCGATGGCAAAAGTGCTGATGTATATGAGGAAAAGCATGACCACGGCCCACTGGCAGCGGACCGTGTGCATGTGGGGGATAACAGCCAGGGCTGCATCGGGAGAGTCAAGGATGAAGACGGGAAGGCAATAACTGAATATTAAATCTCACAAATATAACAGTAAGACAAAAAGCAGACAGTGGTGGACGCAATACTTCTGCTAATGTGCTAGTAGCGGAGCTAATTTTTCGTTCAGCGCTTTAGCCCTTTTAATAATTTGGAAAACGTTTACCCCACTTATGGTCCCCTACATGAATTTTTCTAAATTTACTTGGCTGTTGTGAAAACTAATATTTAGTTTAAGTGCTTCAGATTGAGCCTAACTAACTTTTTAGTTAGAGATGCCCAACACTGGTAAACAAAAAAGAATCCTAGAACGTTTCTGCTAATAACCAACAGGCTAATTAATGTCTGCACTACATGCAGACTTGTTGCCGCTAGTTACCACAGCGGTAGCTAATCTCCCACAGCAGTAGATTAGCACAGCGGTGTTTGATTAGCTAATTTAAACACCTTCTCTACACCAGATTTGGTGTGTAGGTCGCCTTTTCTTCATTTTGTAACTGAACCGAAACACAAGATTCTGCAGCACACCTACTTCTAAAATTGGCAAAGTCAAGCTAGCATAAGTGACCTACTTCCCTTTGCTATTTTTTAATAGCAAAGAGATAGTTAAGTACAACTTTTCCCTGACCTTGTTCTCTAGTTGTTGTAATGTTGACAATTAGTAGCAAAGCACCGCATCCCTTTTTCTTTTATGCGTCACACGTACATTTAGGATTTAGCGCATTATGTTGACAACTTAATAGCTAAAACCAATGGTAGTCATCGTCGGCTAGCAGGAATTTGCCCTCCAGCAGTGAGCTGGGGGGTGGGATTTTTGTGATGTCATTCTGCAACGTGTCTATAGGCAAGAAGGCAAATATGGAAGAAGGTACTCCCGACAGATTAGATCTATAATGAACCTTTTGGAATTTGCTTCTAAAACCCTGTGTAAAGGACAAGAAACTCTAGACACTAAACACACCATTCCTACATTGAAACATGGTGGTAGCAGAACCGTGCTTTTCCTCAGCAGAGACAGAGAAGCTGGCTAGAGGTGACGGGAAGATGGATGTAACTGAACACAAGACAATCCTAGAAGAAAATCTGCTAGAGGTCGAAGAAGACCTGAGACTGGGTCACAAGTTTTCTTTACCCTGTTGTACTACCTGTTGTAAGAGTGAAAGGATACCATACTTCAGTATAATGCAGAGAGAGATGGCCGCAGACAGCACCAAACGGCCAATAGCAACGACCTTCCCCTGGTTGTTCAGGTTAACTTTCCAGGTGATGTAAGTCTGCAGCCAGCAGTAAAGGTTGCCCAGTCCAAACGCCAGGAACGTGCCCAAGTTGTGAACCACCCACATCTCGAGGAGCTACAAAAACAGACACGAGTCAGTCTGTCACAGTCCGGATTTGGAGTTGATTTCTTAATGATCAGCGGTTACCTGGAAGTTTCCCACAATCGTCATCCCAAAACAGGCGATGGAGAAACACGCCACACTGAAAATGTTCAGCCGCTTGTCTAATTTGGTCTTCAGCTGAAAGTACCGGAGGATGCCCACGACAAACGCTGAAACAGCGGATTGATAAAAGCGGGAAGGGCCACAGGGGTCAGCGTACCAATGATGATCAGAAAATTCATTCAGAACAATTAGGATTCATACCACTTAAACTTTTACATATTTTGCCAAACAACAACCACAAACATTCATATATTCAATTGGGATTTAGTGTGAAAGAGCGACACAAAGTGGCGTACAATCGTGAAGTAGAAAGAAAATGACATATGATGCTAAACTTTTTTTTTTTTTAAAACAAATAAAAAACTGAAAAGTGCATTGTGCAAAAGCATTCAGCCTCTTTTGCTCTCTGAGTGCAACCAGTTGCCTTCAGAAGTTGCCTGGTGACGCCATCGGCCTGGACTTTGCATGTGAACGGCGTTTCTTTACCTGCGAACGCTGCCAGGTTCAAGATCTCACTGAAGTAGCAGCTGGCGGGGGGGAAATTCCCTGTGAAGCTGATAAAATACAAAGTATGATAAAAAAACAACAAGCAGCTCCGGATTCACTGTTAAAAGGAGAATGTAGGACAAGTGCACTGTGTACCTTATGTAGGGAGGATATGCAGATAGATTTCCCTTTCTAGAAAGAAAAAAAACAACAAAAACAAAAGAAGATCTTATTCCAGGGCTGCACTGAGTAAATATTGGTTGTCCCTCAGAGGGTCAGTCGTACCTGTATGCTGAGGTCAGAGGCAGCACTTTCCCATCGTAGAGAGCTATGAAGTACCTGTTTGAGGGCACAAGGTGGCAGAACAGGAGCACAGAGGCGTGTTAGGAACAGCATGCGCTGCAGCGGTGGAGCATGCGCCACTCAACAAACGTCACATTTTAAAAAGTTTGTGAAAGTGGGAAAAAAAAAACAGAAGGTCAATAAAAATAACCGATCTGTTTTTTAACTAACGGTGCGTTCAGACCAAACACGTTCTGAGCGTCGGGCGCGTCTGGTTAACATTCAAAGTCTATGTGGAGCGTCTGACGCGTTCAAGGCGTCAAAACGCTCCAAGTCGCGCCGCGCTAGACGCTCGGAACGCGCCGCGACGGACCTCAACGCGCCTCCACGTAGACTTTCAACGTAAACCAGATGCGCCTGACGTTCAAAACGCGTTTGGTGTGAACACACCGTTAAATTCACAATGAAGAATGGCATGTTGGAAATGATTTGCACCGTTCAGTCATCAATAGAATATTTTCGTCATAGTCTGATAAAGGAGTTTTAGCTCAGTTTATTTAATGTTTTTTTTTTTTTACCATAATAAGATGTTTCAATTTCCCCATTTCTTAATAAATATAAAATTGATAATGAGAAAACGAAGAGTCCATTTTTTAATGGTAGTTCACCTTTGCATATTTCTGTTTTAATGAATTCATTAAAGGTACAGATTCTTATTATTTATTTATTTATTTTTTACATATCCTGCTTACAGTTTTAAGATTTTAGCGAAACCTTTTTGCCATTTGATTGTACAACTCAAAAGCACATTGATAAACTATCTATGAGTCGTGCTGATTCTTGAGGGTTGTTATGTTTTTTGTCCAATCTCTATCTAATGTTTTTTTTTTTTTTTAAGATTTTTTTGAGGCTCTAGTGGCCTTTATTTGAAAGTAGCTTGACAGGAAATTAGGGATTGAGAGAGGGAGAAGACATGCGGCAAATGTCGCCAGGCCGGGAATTGAACCTGCCACTACCGGCATGAGGACTAAAGCCTCCATATGTGGGTTGTGCTTTGCACCTGCGCCACCACAGCACCCCCTCTCTATCTAATGTTTAGGCATTAACTCTTTGTTTTTTGTTTATTTATTGTTTTTCTGAATAAAGGTCAAAAAGAGGTTGAACTTACACGACCCAAAGTCCAGCAGCAGTAAGCATGGAGAGGATGGGAGGCAAGAGGACCAGCGGTCGGCACCACCACATGTTCACCATTCTGATGTCACACACACAAAAACACACACACAGCATTACTTCACATGAAGATAATCAGCTCTTTGTTAGCTTTAAAGCATACAGAAAGCAAATAAAGGTTTATATCATCTCCAGTTTTTTTTTCATTTCTAGTTGTCTGGTTTATTTTTATATATATATTATTATTATCTTTCTCAACTGTACATTTCTTTAATGCCGTTTCTAAATTGCTGCACAGTGTTGTTTTTATCTAATGGTGTAAATTTGCTCTTTTTATATTCATTTTATGCTTTTAATGACACAAGGTTAGTTAGAGGTAGAAGGATTACGACAAGCAAAAACAAACTAAAAACAAAACGCAAAAAAGCAGGTGTGCTACTTTTGAATTTATGGTGGAATTTCCCAAATCAAAGCAAGATCAAAATAAGAAATATATATGGTACAAATATAGACAGACACACCAAATAAAAACTGTCCTTAGCAACTGTTGTTGCACAGGTAAAAGGGACCTGTAAAATCCTCTCAAGCCCTTTCATGCATGAATTATGATGCTTTATGTCAAGATTCTTTTTCTAAAATGTTTAAAAAAAATTTTAAAGCATAAAAAAAGGCAGGTTTTTTTTTCCAGTTGGATCAGTTGTAATTTTCTCCACATACAAAGTTGTTATTAGAAAAAAATACATCAGTAATATTAGTCCTTAGGGGACATTTGGTTTTTTTTTTTTTTTACCCGCAAGAGTCCTGTGCAGTAAAAACTGGATATTCCTGAGTTGCTCTGCCATATAAAAAAAAAATCTTGCGCTTGCAGTGGATGCCCAGTAGTTGGCAGTGTGTTGAATCTTCATTGGTCTGTGTGCACTTATCACATAAAAATCCACAAGAAACACAAGAAAATGGCTTTTAGATGCAATGACATCGAAGAACATCACACTGACTCATTAATTCAATGTCCACAACTTCTCAAAAAAATCTTTACATGCTTTTTTTAACTAATTGTTGCAAGACTGACTGACTGCTACCGGAGATACTTTCCTTTAATTTCGCTTTAAATAAAGCAGTTTCGAAATGACCTGAATTAAATACTTCCGTTCCTTATAAGTATTTTTAAATTGAGCTGAATTGAATGCATCCATCCATCTCCAGCAAGCGTTCAGTGCGAGAGGCGGGGTCACCCTGGACAGGTCACCAGTCTGTCGCAGGGCAACACAGAGACACACAGGACGAACAACCATGCAGGGACAATTTGGAGAGGCCAATTAACAGTGATGTTTTTGGACTGTGGGAGGAAGCCGGAGCACCCGGAGAGAACCCACTGGGAGAACATGCAAACTCCGTGCAGAAAGACCCCGGGCCGGGAATCGAAGGCAACAGCTCTACCAACTGCGCCACTGTGCAGCCCATGCATTTGAATTGAATGCATCTTATTAGAAATATTACATCTCCCTCTTTTTTGGCAATACAACTAATTATTAAAATACATTTTAGGGCAGATCAAAGCTAATTACGTTTGAACCTGAGCTGCTGCTATTCAACCATTAAACTCGGTGAAAGGAAATGCGTTTCCTTGCAGCTCTAAGGGCTCCCGTCATATCTGGAGTGAGAGTTTTACTGTGACCATATTTTCACACGTAAATTGTCGAAAAAGACCGAGAGAAATCTATTCTACCGCCAAATAAATGGAGGACGACGGGACGTGCATGAGCACGTCGCATTCCTCCGTCCTGAAGTAGGACGGCGAGAGCGGCTGCTTTACCGTGAGACCTTACCTGGGTTCGGTGGGTTTTCTTCAGTGAAGTTGGGTTCAGTTTAATAGAAAATTAACTCTCTCCTGCTGAAAGCTGAAACCTGATATTTGCCGATGCTTTAGCTGCATTCAAACCGGTACATGGACGAAAAGAGAACCGTGGAGCCCAAATCCCTCTCTTTAAATAGCTGCGTTGTTTTTGTACAAAGAAGAAGAAAGTCTGCACAGTGACGGCACAGAATCGTTTCTGATTGGCTCATCTATTTTCTTTAGCACGAGCTTCTTGAAATGCAGGTGCAGGACGGAAAACACCGAGTCATGTTTGCCTCACGTTATTATAGAGTAATACCATGATTTTTTTATCGTTTAAAATAAATTTACTTAAAAAAAAAAGAATTCTTGATAATGAAGCCATAAATGATTTTCCCATTAGAATCCAACGACTCTAAATGAAATGTGAACATACACTTTACATAAAAAGTATAATTGTGTGTGATTTACAGAGTTTATTAGACTCAATAGTGATTTTACATGTGCTTCTTTATAAATCTGAATAAACCAGAGAGAACAAAGTGGACTATGGCTCCAAATATATCGCTGATCACTGGAATCCAGGCTGCACTTCAAAAACTTTGATACAGAAATGTAACTTTTCCATTGCTTTTGTTACATATAAGCACAAAATTATTCAGATTCCTGCACAGACATAGATTTAAGATTATTTATTGTACCGTTACCATGTATTTTATACTGTGATGTAAAATAAATTGAATTAAAATAAATAATAAAAAAAATCACACACACAATTATATTAAACTAAAATCTGACTAAACATTACAAAATTTTTATTAAACTAAGAAGTTTGCTTCTGCTCTCTATGGAGACAGGCTTCTCACAAAAGATAATGTAAAATAAGAATCAGTCCTAAAAGACATGTTTATTCATATTTCATTACTAAAATTATATAACATTCTTTTGATTTTTAGTTAATAGGAAAACCTTTTTTGGATTTTTCCTTCTACATGGTCCCACTGGTGTTTTGAAGATTCATTTATTTACTTTTGCCATCACCCTAATTTTTAGCCGAGACTCACTATTCTGGTGGCGACTTCCCAACATTAGTATTTCCAGTTGCTCAAACTAAAAAAAAAAAAAAAAAGAGCAGTTATAAAAAGTAAAAAAAAAAAAAAATAGAAACAAAGACATAAGGTAATTTGTAAATAAATACTATTTATTGAAAATATTGCCTGTAGTCAGTCAGAAACAAAAAGACTTGTTTTCTCCTAAAACAGAAGTTGAGGTCGACCAATCAGGCACCAGCCCTCATCGTTGCTGGAATGAATTATCAAGTACAAGCCTCCGTCCAGCTTCCCTCTGAGGTCCGATGAATCAGCACAGAATTTCCTCCTAACGTTTTAAAGACAGCCGAGCGTGTGTGTGTGTGTGTGTGTGTGTGAGAGCATGCATACGCTAAAATACGATAAGCTTGTTTTCGTAAAGTTCATTGCACGCTGTTGAGCCTCGTGATTACACTGCTAAAAAACATGAAAGCAAGACGAAAATAAAGAAAAAAACAAAAAAACCAGTCGAATAAAAACACAGATATTCTCGACACGAGGGACTTCGCTGCTGCGCTGGACGACGTGTTGGTCCAACGTGTTGACCACAGCGCCACCAGTGGTGAAAGTAAGCGAGCTGAGATCGCGACACAAACGTGGATTTATTAAAAAAAGCAACTGGCGCCGATTACATAATGCCCAGTTTGGTTTTAAGTTTATCAACATGATTTTGTCACTGCAAATTTTATCAACTTAAATTTGAAAAAATAAAATAAAATAAAATAGAAAAAAATGAATGAATTTGTGGACTGGAAGGCATCGAAGCGTTGATGTAGTGCACAGATTAGAGATTATGAAGAGAAACAGGCGAAAGTTTCCTAAATCTAAAACTTCTCGCATTGTTGAATGAGGTGTGAGCGAAAAGCACGCAGCAGAAATCTGCTATTAATACATAATTAATATTAGCTTTAATTTGTGACATTATAACACTGAGTAGGAACACAGACGTGCCCTTAGACGTTTCGTTTTTTCTCATAATCATCATCACTCCAGACTTTTTTTATTTTTATTTTACACAGTTTTACCTTAAAAGAGGTTTTGCATATTAACTGACGCGTCTGATTTAAACCCGTGTTTCAGAAGTGGCCGGCCCACGTAAAGGTTGGTGTGGTATTTTTCTGAATAGCCCTTGATTTGACTCAATATTTACTTTCACCACTGAGCGTGACCGACCGCACGGCTTGTTTGAGTTGAGTCGTAAAACAAGAACAAAGAAAAAAAAAACACGAATGGCACAAAGAAGAGCTGACTGTTACAGTTGAGAAGTCTCATGAGTCGTTCGCGTCGCTGACCGAACAAAGCTCCCCCGCGAAACGGGCGGCCGGCGGGGCCGCGGCGACGAACTCGGACCTCAAACGGCGAGCTTGTTGGCTTGCGTCAGCACCACCTTCAGCACGGGCATGAAGGCGGACGTCTCGCTGAAGTTGCTGCTGCCGACGATGTGGGTGTGGATGTTCAGGCCCTCGGTGTAGGAGCGAGACTCGATGGTCCTCGCTATGCCATGGAGTCCTCCGATGATGGCAGGAGACAGCTGAGCGGAGGAGAAACAGCAGTTAGGAAGAAATTAAATCCGAAGCAACCGCCTGCCTTCAGAAGTCTACAGAGGAATATTAGGACCAAAAATGTTTTCTCATTCAGAGAATAAAGTCATAATGTTATGAGAAAATCTTGCCACGAGAATAAAGTCGTGGAACAAAGTTGTAATAATATGAGAATAGAGAAATAAGATACAAGAATGACTTCATAACACCGTAATAAAGCGGAAGTAGTACAAGAAAGTTGCAAAATACGAGAATCAAATCATAAAAATGAGAAAAAAGTCGTAATAATACAAAAACAATGTCGCAAAATTTGAGAACAAAGGGGAGAAGAAGATGGTAGTAAAACAAGAATAAGGTTGTATTAAAATAAAAAAGTCGTAAAATACGAGGATAAAATCATAAATGTGATAATACAATAATAAAGTCATGATATGACAAGAATGCCATAATAATACAAGAATAAGGTCATATCATTAAGTTGTTAAAAGTCGTAAAACACGAGAACAAAACTCTCACATAACAGGTCAGATGAATTCATGTATTAAAGTGGCCTAGTCAAAGATGTGCACACATACTCGTCATTCTATCTGACTGTCCTCCGGCCGCTTTGCGGAGAAACATTTGCGCCAACGTGGCCATAGCGGTGAGAAACACTCACACTCACCGTCTGCTCTCTGAGTTTGTCGTAGAGCGCTTCCAAGCGTTTGTTGGCGTCGTCAAGCTTCCTCTTGGTTTGCTGTGAGGAGAAGACAGATAAACACAAGCTCACGTGTGTTAAACAGAGACAGGCAGAGCTCCTCCATGACAGACTCACCGGGTCGGTGGCTACGGCCAAGCACTTCTGGATCAAACCCTCGAACGTCGTCTTCAGCACCAGGTGTTCGTCAGGGATGGGCTTCTTCGTGATCTTCTCAGCAGGGATGGACTGCAGAGGCTGACAGGAGCGAACCACGATAAGAGGCATTATACATTTAAAAGAAAAAAAGAAGGGAGTACATTTGTGCAAAACGTTGTTTAGACTAATCTCAGAAATTTTCTAGAAAAAAAGAAAAAAAAAAGGAAATTTCTGAGGTGCAGATTGAAAATTTGCTAGAAAAAGACATGAGAAATTTTGAGATTGATCTCGAAAAATTTCTAGGAAACAAAAAAAGGACATTTCTGAATTTGAAACGTTTAAATGTGCTAGAAAAATAAAAACTCCAGAAGAAATTTTTTTCAAACGTTGAAGACTTGAGGTTTATCTCAGAGATTTTCTAGAAAAAACAAGGAACGATCTGAATTTGAAACGTTAAAATGTGAAAGAAAAAAATCGTTTTTCATAAGTTGAACATTTACTAGAAAACAAAAACAAAAAATTTTGTTATCTCAGAAAATTTCCAGAAAAACAAACCTAGAAAATGTCCAAAAGTAAAAAGAAAACTTACACTTTTGAAACTCAGAAGTTCCAAGGTTTTTCTAGAAAATTTCTTAGAGTAATCTCAAAGTTTCTCAGCTTATTGGTGGAAATGTATTCATTTATCTTTTCCTATCTACAACGGCTCTCGTGTCGAGACGACATGGACGGGTCCGGTGGAACTTCCCCCTCGGGTCGTCGTTAGATTGACCCGAGACGCCCGTACCTGGATGGCGTCTCCTGTCGGTGCTCCGGGTGCGCCCTCCATGGTGGAGTTGGGCATTGAGGCGTTTATGCTTTGACTGAGGAGCTGTGTCTGGTGCATGCCTGAGTATGGGACCTGGGGGCCCTGCAGGCCCTGCAGCACTTCCTGGGGGCCTCCAGACGACATGGGCTGAGCCTGGGGGTCGGCACCCGGCGGGGCCAGAATGGGAGCCGTGATCGGGACGGGTGGGGTGTAGTTCTGTGGAACCTGCTACGGAAAAAAAATAAATTAAAAAAATCATAAAAATAAAAAAATGTGCTCTATTTCAGCATCTAGAAACTCCCGGACTGGTCAAATAAGGAAAGGTGCGTTTCAGACTACATGTAGGTCCATTTGTGGTTTTGAAGCCTTTGTGCTGTTTGAAGATTTAGTGTTTTGTTTGACCTTTTAAACCGAGTTCCAGACACCAAACAGGTAGGAACTGTGTGTTTTTCTCCAATCTGTCTTGAGTCTTAATGAACAGAATCTGTCCAATAACTGGGGAAAAATAAACCTGTCTATTAGTGCATAATTTCTGCAACACCAATGTTAGCATGCTAGCTACGTGAAACATGCTAATGGCCCATGGATGGAAACATTTATATACAAGTAGTACCCAGTTTTGTTTTTTTTTGTTTTTTATAAATAATGAATGTAGAGTTACCTTCTTCTTTGGGGCTCGGGTCAGAGCTGGAGGGTCGTTCCAGCCGTTCTGGGGTCCTGCACACACACACACACCCCCGCACGCACACACACACATGCCTCAGCTGATTGTTATACCTTTTCAGCATTTGCCAGCACAAAAATGTTCCAAATTTGGCATTTCTGACTCCTTTAACGGAGCTAGATAAACTCAGACACAGCTAGAAAACTCTTCATTATTCAACATTACACTGTACATGTATATTTATACACAAACATTTCATATAAAGACAGTTCTTTATGAAATTCAGTATCTTTAAAGCTGGTAACCAAGCATAACAATTGTTTAAATTTCACATAAACGTACATCAGTGTTTCACTAGTGAATTAAAGCGAAAGTAAAGTTTGATTTCTTTGCCGGATTGTTTGACAACCAAAACAAATCAAGTACCGACTCCTTGTTGATTAACCATCCTGAGATTAGAGACCAACGCAGTCTTTATTGCATCATTAATTTGAAGTCATTACCAACAGAAAGCCATGCAAATTAACTTCACATCATTTCTCCATTTTCCCAGCAAAGATTTCTGTCTGCCTTCTTTGCTCTCAGCCAATCGGTGAGCTAGCAGCGACCATGATGAGAGAAACGCCTGGTTACGGCGAGACTTTTCCGATCCGACCTGCAGCTTGGCTTCATTTTGTATTCAGTTTAAATCAACATGACTAAATCATGTTATGTGCTGAATAATTTAATTTCTGTAGAAATTTAAAAATAAATCTCTCATAGAGAAATAAATATTCTTCAAAGGCAATTCTCATTATTCACATTACAGAAATCCAACAATATTTTTTCATTTAAATCTTTTTTAGTTGAGCATCAAATTTTTTTTTTTTACTAATCTGTGCCTCTACGCATAAAAACTTACTGCCAACAAGGACAACACAATTTTGAAGTAAATTTTTATTTATTCATATTATTATTTTAATATTTTTATTACAACTATCAACTGTTTTTACATTTTTTTTATAATGTTCTTATTTTTTCTATAATTTTTTTAACAGTAGGGCCAGCCATAGCAACACAAATGAGGTTAACATTAGCATTTTAGCTAATTTTGACATCTAAGCTAAAGATAACCTGAGTGCAGTTAGCCAACATGCTACTGAAAGCACAGATGCTATTAATAGCATTCTAGCTAACCTTAGCATCTTTGCTAATTTTACCTTGAACACTAATGCTTGCTCAGTAAATAGCGCAAGTCAACAATAGCCCAGATGCTACTGATAGCATCTTAGCTAACAGTAACATTTGAGCTAATTCTGGACATTCTTATGAGATGCGACAAAAACTATCTGATGTTTTAAGCTGCTTAGGCTTTGACACTTAAACTTGAGGCCTGCAGAACATTGGGGTCAGTTTTTGTTCTTCGGAAATTTTCTAGTTATTATTACGATTATTATTATCAATACCACTACCTTTATGCATCATTTTTTTACTTTTAATTTTTACTTTTTTCAAATTTACTTTATCTTTATTATCATTATTATCACTACCTATTTTTTTTTACTATTCTTAAAATATTTAATATGCTTATTTTTACTACTACCATTTCTGACACTACTTACTACAACTACTATCATAACTAATCTGAATCTTTCTAGTTCAGCTCCCTGTGAGGGTGAGCGAGATGTTTAGCAGGACAGACAGACAGAGTGAGGATGATCAGAGCCATGCAGACCTGTTCTCTTAGAGGCGGGGATCAGCCCGGGGTCGGGGTCTAGCTGTGTACCTGAGACTCCGCTCGGTGGAGGATGGAGAGGAGGCGGCATGTACGACACGGGAGATCCTGGCCCGCCGTGCTGGAAAGACGCTCCGGAGGACGGCGGAGCGGAGAAGGAAGACGAGGTGGGAAAGAAAGGAGGGCGAGAGGGAGGAGAGGAGGACAGGCCGTGGCCGGCAGGAGGCTGTCCCGGATAGAGAGGAGGCGGGAGGGGCTGGGTGTACTGAGAGAGGAAGCCGGGGGGTTGAGGAAGGGAGGAGGGCTCAGCAGGAGGGCTGTGAAGAGGTGGAGGAGCAGTAGAAGAGTACTGAAGAGGCTGATAGACAGGAGCCCCCCCAGCTCCAGGCGGGTACTGGTTGACCTGGGGGTAGGCTGGGAGGCACACGGGAAGTTCTGTTAGTGGAAAAACCTGCTGCAGGTCAACAAAACAGCTGCGACATGCAACAGGACGGCTTCGCCGCATGCTCTACGTGTAGCTAGAGAGGAGTCAACGAGCAGAGAGCTGAGGGCTCACAAGGACGAGTCAAAGACATTCAAGAATCAGACGTTAGAATCTAACATTTCCACAGACAAATGTTGTTCTAGAGAGCAGAGCTGAAGGCGTTCACCGGAAATGACATGTCAGAGAAACTTGCCCCTACCCTGCTAGGTGGACTGGAGGTCAGAAGGATGCTACCTTCTTCCCTCAGGCCCCCTATTCTTAAAAAAAAAAAAAAATAGACAAATCTCACTGTTTGGGAATATTTCTGTTCATGCTCTGGATTAAAAACTCTGCCAACTTCATGATAGAAAGCTGCTTTAGAAGCCGAGCTGGCAGGATACAGACAGGAAGTCGGTTCAGCAGGTGACAGCTGAGCAGATAACCTGAATATCAGCTTGTATACATGTCAAAATTCATGGCCAAAAAAAAAGCATAATATTTTACACAAACACCAGAAATCTAGTGGTGGGCACACTTCCGCTAATAGTGGAGCTAATTTTTAGCTTAGCCCTTTAGCTAACATTGAAAAAAAAAAAAGTTTAATTAGAGCTTCTGCTAAATGTCGTGTTTTTTTTTTTGTTTGTTTTTTTACCACTTTAGCATTAGCTTCTGCTCAATGTCACGTTGGTTTGGCATTACTGGAACGCCAATATTAGTTAGCGTTAGCGGAGCTAGTGAAGATCACATGAAATTCCTTGCAAGTAAAACTACATGACCTATAAGTTTAATTTGGATTACTTCTTTAGAGTTAGTGCAGCTAACGTTTTAGCTAGCGGTACCCACCACTGCCTGGTTCTGATAGCGAGCTGTCAGAATACACAGTGTCTCACAGGGTAAGGAGCTACATCAGTTCAAGACCTCAGAAGTGCCGATTTGGTCATTTTAAGCCCAATTAGAGTATCTGGGCGTCACGGGAGCTTCGTTTATAAGTCCTGCAACTTTGACTGGATAAAACACATCATCTTTCTGGTTTCTAAAACAATAAGGCATGAAAACTCACGCTCACATTAACAGCTTCGTTACACCTGAAGACCAATAACACACTCGAAGTCCCACTTACGCTGGTACTGATGAGAGTACATGTAGCCAGGAGTGGAGGGGGCCGAAGGGGCCGCTGGTGTGCTGGAGGCTGGCAGGCCGTACATCGGGTTTGGAGGCTCCACCTGAAAGATTGAAGCAATTTCAGCAAAACTAATAGCAACAGAAAGAGGGCGAGCTAATTATCGGCTAAACTGGCTTCCACAAAAAAAAAAGCCACTCAGCTACTGGTTTCGGATCATTATCAAAGGATGGTAAGTATCTGCATGTATGAAGAAAAACCCAAGTCATGCAGTGAAATAATCCAAACAAAGACAGTCTGAAGACAGGAAATGCATCAGAGCGTCAGGAAAAAAAGAGGAAACGGTTGACAGGAAGTGGCTACAGAGGAGGGCATCGCCATAACAAAGCAACAATTTTGGACATGGAGCATGGGTCCAACAAATAAAAGTCGGATTTATTTATTTATTTTTTTTAAACAAGATCCATGCCAAGTCAGGGATGGAGGATTGTGTACCTGCTGGTCTGGGGTGCTGCCTACATGAGGAGGAGGGACATTTGGGAAGGCTGTGGGAGTTTGGTTACTCCAGGAGGTGACGGTGGAGGCAGCCCTCACCTGAAGCAAACAGAGACACAGGGTGATGCCACAGAGGAGGGATGGCCACAGCATAGGACAGAGGGAGAGGAACACCACCACGAGAACACCACTATGAAGGGAAAGCTCCGTTTTTTAAAAACGGGATGGAGTATTGATGAGCAGTCGGAGTGAGATGGATAATTCTTCTTATTTAAAGCGGCAGTAATGTGTGTTTTTTAGGCATATGGTGTCATTTTATAGCACAATCATGTTACCTTCAGTCTTTATAAAAATTATATATGTGCTAATATGACTTCATAGAAATTTGACTTTGTAATGTAATGACTAGAAATTGGGCCTTTGTCTCTTTAAAAACTCCGCCTTCAGGAAGTCATCACAACATGGCACTTCTATTAACCCTTTAGCAACATTTTTACCACCATTTCACTGAGAAGTAGCTCGCACAATTAGTTCACAATTAGTGCTCAGGTCCACCAGGTGTTTGCTAAATGCTGCTGGCTAGTCTGAAGGAGCTGAGTGGAGGAGTCAAGGAGGAAGGCAACTTGGAGGAAGCTTGGAAACTGCAGGTCTGAGGAGGAGCTAGGTCCACCCAGGCGCTTTGCACAGCTGAATGGTTGCCATGGAGATTAAAGGATTTCTCAAACATCATAAAAGAATCAAAGCAACTCCAATTAGGTTTTTGATGTGGGAATTACAACATAACATGATATAAAGCTAAAAAACCAAAAGTTGGTTTTGAACAATGCTGCCCCTTTAAACCCCGACTTGTAAGAAAACCCTTCACCCTTTGACGGGTTCGATAGGAGAACATACCGGCTGGTAATACTGAGGCTGAGATGGGGCAGAAGCAGGCGAAGGGCCCGGTGCTGGAACTCCTGCAGCAGGTTGAGGGACCAACGCCGGCTGGACCTGGGGGAACGGATGCTGGGGGAGAGCCGGGCGGCCGGGCAGCTGAGATGCAGCTCTGTGGGTTTGTGCTGGCGCTGCTTGCTGCCCTAAAGCCCGGATGAGACGGTCCCGAAGCTGCTGCACCGCAACCTGGACGGATGGAGATCGAACTGAGACCTAACACTCGCACAGCCAGGCTTAGGTCCTGCGCACTCGAACCCTTGTGTACACTTCGACTGAGTACACACTTCATAGAGAGGCGTACGGTGTCATTTCTTTTAAAACAAACATTACAGACTAACAGACAAACTCTAGTGTATTTAGGTTTACCTAATTGAACCATGGTAACAACTGTGCTACAGACCTGGTCGGTGTTGTCGGGCAGGTATGTGATGGCCGTGGTCAGACCGCCCTGAGAGGCCAGCAGGCTGGCGTACTGGCTCATCTTCTCAGCCAGCAGGATGCCGATTGCTGCAGGTCCGGAGCGCTGGGTCAGCTCCACCGCCCGACGCAGCACCACCACCTTCTCCACCAGGTCCTGAGGCAAACGAAGGTGGAAAAGGGTGGAATAATCAGAATAAAACATGCTCAGGGTCCAGCTATGTTTCGGTTTTTATGTTTGTCTAAAGCTTTCTAGACACGAAAACCATGGATTATGTTATCAAGATTTAAAATGTTTTTTTTAATCCAATTAGGTTTTTGATGTGGGAATTACAACATAACATCATGTTAATGTTTTACACAGGGATGCCAGTGATGCTGCTGTTTTGTTAAGGCACATCGTGCCATTGAGCTTTTTGGAGTCTAAACAAACTTAAAAACCTCATACCTTGTATAAAATCTATTTTTTATATTTCAATTAAATTAAAAATGGGTAACACCAAAAAGCTCAACATTAGAAATAAGTAACAGAGAAAAAAAAAAAGTCTCTTCAAGTCAGAGACTAAAACCAACAGGAAGTTTATCGTTTATCATTTATTATTAAAAAAACTCAAGAATTTTGATTTATCGATTGCCTTGATAATTTTCTGTTGATGATGTTA
This sequence comes from Girardinus metallicus, assembly GCA_903067095.1. Lineage (NCBI taxonomy): Eukaryota > Metazoa > Chordata > Actinopteri > Cyprinodontiformes > Poeciliidae > Girardinus > Girardinus metallicus. Next base: position 73,398 of record CAEGAE010070356.1, on the reverse strand, counting down.
AAAAAAAAAAACTAACAGTTTGATCTGAAATGTTATTTTTGTTGTTTTCTCTACTTTTTGTTCCATGAAAGCATCAATGAATGTCAGTAAACTCAAATACGATTAAATGCAATTACTGTCTACAGTCTAGTGATATAAATCAGTTTTTTACTCAAGAAGCACATGTAAGAACAATAACTGTGTTTGTGGTGCTATAAATGCTGTGCAATGCAGACACTGTACTGCAAAACTATTTATTACCCAAAGAATAAGTAATTTTCTTTTACCAAAAATAGTACCTCAAAATACTGCGATAAAATTCAAAGTCCATATCGCCCACCCCTACAGGAAGTCGGCCATTTTGAAGCCTCCTCATTCAGGCTGCAGCGTGCGTGCGTTAAGAAGAAACCAACAAACCTGCAGGGAAAGAGGGCAGTGTCCTTCCTGAGCTCTGCTCCAGCAGGTCACCAGCTTCTCCACGTTACCCGCACAGATGTAGCACAGACAGGCCTGAGACTGGAGCTGCGGGTCCTCTGCTGCCTCCAGTCTGCTGCCGAGAAGGTCTGACAAACGGAGGCGTAAAAGAAGGTAAAGGTAAAGGTGGTAAAACTGGAATAAGCTCACAACAAGAACAGGCGCGTGACGCCTCACCGCAGAGGGAAGAGAACTCCTCGGGCCGAGCGTAGGTCATGACGGCAGCCATGGCCTCCCTCCAGTTCTGCAGATCGCACGTCTTCAGGATGTCGTGCCAGTCTTTCATGACCACAGCGCTGATCAGCTGCGGGACAGACGCGCACGTCCATCGTAAATAATAGACTCTCTTTAATAAACAAACTCTCACAGCGGTGTGTTTTTTCCCCCTCCAGGAGTCACCTTGCTGATCTTGCTGTTTGCTTTGGTGAAATACTTCCTCTGGGTTTTCTCCAAGAGGTCGGCTCCTCCGGCGATTGCCAGGATGATGCTGTCTGCCATTCGGTTGTCGTGGAGACAGAGCTCCACGGCGCCCTGAAAGTCTCCAGTCAGCAGGGCCTGAGTGATCAACCCGTCCACATCTAATGAAAACAAAGAAAAAAAAAAGTGACATTTTTATATTAATTGTAATATTTAAAAAAAATAATCTGCTGTGGAAAATCTGCATAAAAATTAAAGTCCTGGTCTGATCAATCTTTAAAAATGGACCAAACGTTATTTCCCCAACAATTAATACCAAATTTGTTCTAATGATAAAAAAAAAAGTTTAATTTGAGCTACTGCTAAATACAATGTTGGTTTAGCACTTTAGCATTAGCTACTGCTAAATACAATGTTGGTTTAGCACTTTAGCATTAGCGGGGCTATTGAAATTAATTGTATGTAAAATAGATGGCCAGTAAATTTGATTTGGATTAGTGCTTCAAGGTTAGCACAGCTAACCTTTTAGCTAGCGGTGGCCACCACTGACACAGCTGTTAGAATACTCAGTACGTATTGTGTAAGGAGCTACATCGGTTCAAAACCATACCTTAAATATGTTGTCATGAAAAAAAAAAAAGAAGAAGCGTCACTTAACAAAAAGATTTCAACACAGTTTTATGAAATCTCTCTCTCTTCCGCTCTCAGCCGTACCTTGACTGACGCTGAGATGGACTCCTCCTGCAGGAGTGGGAACTGGAGGGGGGATCTCTGCTGGCGTCTCAACAGGACTGCTCTCCTCCACTTCCACCAGGCCTGTCAGGTCCTGAAGCATAAAACGAAATGTTTTCTACACAAAACTAAAAGCTGCAGAGTAACTTCAAATCATTAAAAAAAGACAGAGAGAGGACATGCGTTGATGCAAGGAGCACAGCAAAGGCTCAATTTTGTGGTCCAACACATTTTAATCCAAAGCCATGCTAGCAGAGAGGCTAAGAGATGTACTTTTCACACTGTGAATGGCAAAGAATTTACTTCATGACCAAACTGGAATTTTAGTTATTGGCAAAGACAATTAAGACGAATCTAACGTCACAACTTCCACAAATAGCAAATCAAAGTTCTCAAGCGTGACACGATTCAAATGCAAGTTTCACAAACCACTTGGAAAACATAAAGAACGCAGTTAATGACCAATGCCCAGCAGTGACGTGCGGTGAGGTTCATAGCTGGTGAGACACTGACTTAGTCATAATCAGATTTACCGATACAGACCCCCCTGCATGTTGTTGTTTACAGAAGGAAATTCTGCGCATGCGGACAACGCTGGAGGGCAAAAGCACTACATGTCATCCGTAGCCGCCGTACAATAATTCCGCTAACTCAATCAAACTTGGACATTTAGATGTGATTATTTTTGTGCTGTGCTCCACAGCAAAGGGAGAAACCGTTAAAGTAAAACTCAAAACCATGTCTTTCTCGCTCTCTGTATCAGCGCAGCTACACGCAGGACTCGTTGCCATAGCAACTGACAACGTCACAAAAAAAAAAAAAAAAACACTCAAATATTTCCCACACAAAGAGCAGAACATTCAGTCTGTTGCAGAGGTATGGTTTTAGGCTTCATGTTTCTTTTGTGATTATTAAGTGATTGTTGTGGTAAGAGGAGAAAACTATAAATATATCGCTGCACTTGACTTCATTGTACGGCTATATGCTGTTCTTGCACTGCATAACCCCCCCCCCCCCCCCACCACCACCACCAGGTCTTATGGTTTTCAATGGGAACACTACTTTGTTTGTAGACTTACTTACAAGCCAAGAAAATTTAGGGAAGTTCTTGTAACTTAAAAAAATGCAACCGAGATGAACTGGAATTCTATTTTGTGCTGCCGTTTCAACGGGAGTTATTCAACCAGAACGCAGCATCTTCACTTGAATGAACCCACATTAATTTGACTGACAGATATTCTCATTGATTAAGCTCCTGTCAGTGGCTCCTAACAGAGAAAGACCAGCGGTATGCAGCGACCTGAACAACTGGCACTCAGGACGGGCAGCAAGTCTAAACCTGCATGAACTTTCCCCAAACAGTGGAGACAATAAACCTTCTCTTCCAGAGCAACTGCACTAAAATCACCTGCATGAGCCTGTGTTTAGTTGTGCAGTGATATTAAAAGCAGCTTAAGACTAGTTCTCATCAAACTGCACCTCATTCAGAGGAATCTCCTCCTCTTCCTCCCGTTTCTCCTCCTCCTCCTCGTCCTCCACCATGTTGGTGTCCGGTTCGCTGTCAGGACCATCTTCCAGTTCTGCCGGCTCTTCGCTGTCCGGATCAGGAGTGGAGTTCAGCTGGAGCGCGGCGGCTGCAGGCTGGAGGTTTGAGGCAGCGATCAGGTCGAACGCTGCCTCTGGAGTGTCAGCAGGGGGCGCCAGGCTGAGGCCTGCTGGAGGCAGCGGTGAGGCGGAGGCGGACGAGTCCGGCTGTAGAACAAAAAGACAAGTTCGGGACTGAGACGAGGCGAGACGGAGGATTAAAAAAAAAAAAGAATACAAAGAAAGAAAATGTCTCATTTCATTGTGTGGAAACATTTCTGTGTTTCATGTTGTTACAAGTAGTTGATGTACAGAATGATGGATGAACGGATGGTCAGACATAAAAATGGTGGACAAACAGACAAAAGGGTTGGGAAAAATGGTGGACCGATGGATCCAACTATTTACAAATAAATAAAATGAAGCCTCTAAATAAAACAAAACTCCCCATCTTTATTCCTTACCAGAATTTTCTTACTACTTGAAAGTGACTTTAAAACCATTTTCTCTGCTCTTCATGGCCACTTCAAAACCAAATGTTGATTTATATATAAATTATTTGGCGCAAACATGATTTTAATTCGCTTTCCGACTGGGAAGTTAGTTAAATAGGATTTTATTTCAGTTCATACGAGTTGAGCTTTTCCTTCGCTCTTTTTTTTTTCTCCAACTGAGTGAAAATCCTGAAAATCCAAAAACAGGCGAGGAAGTCTTGCAACACTTCCTTATTGCACAACGTGACAAACCCACAGCCTCAAGCCTGATGACACACAACTGTCATCATCATAATAATAATAATGACAGCTATTATTTTTGGCAGAAAGTAAACGTTAATAAAATGATTAAATTAGCGCATTTCTTACTAGCTTAGCAACAATCTGCTAAATTGGTATTGTGGCCATAAGATGCAGCATTAGCCCAACTCCATGCTGCTTTTGCTGTGAGAAAAAGTTTGTGTAATGAGCACGACATTTTTATTTTTTTTCTGGACGCATCTCCCAAAAACCCTAAAAAATTCTCTTATAATATACAAGCTAAGTGTTTCAGCTTACCTGAGGGACGATAGCAGGTTTCTCCTCTAAAGCAGCGGAAATCTGTACGCATCACAAACGCATTTATCACAAGACGTCAAGATGAAAAGAAAAGTTTGAGCTACAGCCAGGCTATGTGAATGCAGTCACCTTGGAGGCGACCTCCTCTTTGTTGTAGCCCAGGAGCTCCAGGTACTTGCTGCGAACATCGCTTTCAAAATTCACCTAGCAACCAAAAATCATTTAAAAAAAAAAACAAAACAAAAAAAAAACGAGTGTGTTTTACTGGAAACTTTTCTTTGACACAGATCAACGCTCCTACCTTCAGGAAGGACCAAACTGTTCTCTCAAACTCGTTCTCAGCCGCGCTGATCTTCTCCTGGCAGAAGTCCACGAAGCCGCCCGAGCTCAGCGTGGCCTGCAGCCGGTCGGAGCGCTCCAAAAAGGCCGTTTCCGTGACGACCTGACTGACGTGAACAACGTGGGATGTGGGCTGCTGAGGCTGCGGAGGCTTCGCGTTCTCCAACGACACCAGCTTCCCTCCGAACTACGAGAAAAAACCAAACAAAAAAAAAAAAAAAACGGAGCGTAAACGACGCCGGTTTCCACTAAAACAAAACGGAGCAAAAGCTTCACTGACTCACAGCAAAGGAGGCTCCCACTGGTCTGCGGATCCACTTGGGGGGCTTCTTCAGGGGGTTGACTGTAGCTGGAGCGGCCGGGGTCTGCGGCAGCTGCAGCGGAGGCAGCGGCTGCCCCGTCCCAAACGGGTCCAGGTTCCCAAAGGAGTTGCTGATCTGAAACGGAGCAAAGTAAGACGCACTGAAAATCTCACTAAATCTCGCAGCACGAAGCAGAAATGATATCAGATGCAGGAGCAGTCGTGCTTTTCACAGTTAGAGGCCCGAGCGTCTAACATTTTACCGTGATTTTATGCGTCAATTTTATACAAACACATAGCTGAAATGTGCGGCATGCATAGCCTGGAGTGAATACTTTCTTTGAAATAAATCAATCAATAAAAACAACCACCCAATACTGTGAATATAGCTGACAATGCTTTAGACTGGATAAAAACATCAGTGAAAGGGATTCACCTAAGGATCAGATTTCATTTAGCGCTCTCAGAGTAAAAAGGAACAAATATTTTGCTGCACTTTAGAGAATTTCATTCACAAAATATTTGGAAATAATTCATCATGTCCCTTCTACTTCTGAATTTTGCACCACTTTCTACTGACCTCTCCCATTAAATCCAACACTTTGTAGAAGTATTTTACAACAAATCTACTGTGAACAGGCCTGTCACCATAACAAATTGTGCTAGACGACACACTGTCTCAGAACGTATTGCGATAAATGATAAAATTGGTGTTTTGAGACCATTTTCAATTAATGAAACACTAATAGTGGCACAATAATGCAAGAGCACTTTCTCAAGGATCAATAAACTTTAAATTCTAATGAACATTTAAACACTGGAACTGGAAGACATTTCATATATCCAAAAATAAATAAAGAAAACAACAGAAACAACAAATGAAATGAATTATAAAGTGTCTGTGAACAAAATTATCTTTCTTTGAGACCAAAGCTCCAGACTGAAGACTTTTATCTTTCAGTTTTTGGTAAAAAGGTTATAAAATCGACCAAAATCAAAATGATTGAGTTTCTTTTAATAAATCATGCGATTCATTGATTCAATGTTTAAATTGCGGCGGGCTTAATAGTGAAGCCCTCACCTGATCGGCGTTCCTCTGGCTCTGCGCCTGGCTGCTGCCCCCCATGATGGAGTAGATGTCGATGTGGCCGTCGAAGCCCGCGGCCGACAGCACCGCCGGGTTCCTGGGGCACCACTGGACGTCGAAGCACCACTGGCTGCTGGTGGGCAGCTCGTACAGAACCTGGAGGTTTGGGCCAATTGTTCCCTCGTGAGCCAAATGCCGAGAAGGTGCAGAACATTCAGACAAACCGGCAAGACAGAGGGTTGGGGAAGCGTTACCTCTCCTGTGTTGGGGTTCCAGCACAGGATGCGGCTGTCCTTCCCGCAGCTCAGGAGCAACTCCGGATCGGCCAAGCTCCAGGCGATAGCCAGGACCCCTCTGCACAAAACAGAGCAGCACCATTAGACCAACTGGGTCAGGAGTACACTCTAAAAGACTGAAAGGTCTTCACAGCCACTCAACTCCTTCAGACTAGCCTCCAGCAATTAGCAAACACCTGGTGGAACTGCTGAGCTCATTACAGAAGCTACTTCAGACGTCGTTAAAGAGTTAATGGAGCCATGCTGCGATGACTTCCTGAAGGCGGAGTTTCAGAAAGAGCAGGAGCTTCTTAAAGAGACAGAGGCCCAATTTCAAGGTGCTAAATTTCAAAGTCAAATTTCTTTTAAATCATATTCGATAAAAATAATATTTTTATAACAACTGAAGATAACATAGTTACTTCACTGTGATATAAAATGCCTGGAAAATACATAATACTGCCCCTTTAAGCATAGCAGGTGACATGTTTCTGTGTAATGAGACAGGAGGTTAACACCCTGTATCAAGGTGAGCATAATTATTTTTTTTTTCTTTAGAGCCAAACAGGAGATTTAACAGACTCTGAAACGCCAAAAATGACCAAAAGTCTCTCAGAGACACGCAGCACCCATTATAGATTTTGTTTCCCTTTACATTATAAAAGCCTAAATGTAAAGACTCGTGAATAAAGCCTGCCAGAGGAAGGGAACAGAAGTTTTTACCGAGTGTGGTGCTCTAAAATCTTGAGAGGAGAGGAAGCGAATCGCAAGTCCCACATCTGGATGACCGGCAGCCGGTCGTCTTCTGACGCCAAGACCAGCTGAGTGGCCACTTCAGGGTTCCAGGCCAGCCCAGAGCAATGCATCTGGAGGCAGACACATGAGAGCACAGCGGCGGGGTGAGACACGCTCCACGACAGGGCTGAAACTAACGGTTATTTTAATAATCGATTATTCTCACGATTAAGCAATTAATCATATAAAAACTGAAAAATTCATCGGATTTTTTTATTTAACCACCTAAGCCTTTTTATACAATATTAGAACTATATTAAGCAGTACAAATAGCCAAATCATTCAATTCCTTTTTAAAATAGATTTTAAAATGCAATAGCATACAGTTCTTTTAGTAAGTTTGAAATTGAAACTAAACCACTTGAGGAGTTTTAGCTAAAACTTATTTACACACAAAGGTGTTTTTTTTATTTTAAATGCAATATATTTTGTACAGTTTCAGCTCTGGATGTGTTGGTTTTGTTTAAATAAATGGCCTTTACTGGGTCTCCGTACTCCAGTTGACAATTAATCGATTACTAAACTAGTTGTCCATCATTTCAATAATCGATTAATCACAATCAATTGTTTCAGCCGCACTCCGTGATGCTCTGCACGCGCTCGGTGGAGGACCTACTCTGTTGCTGTGGTCGCTGACTTTGATAATGAGGTCGTTCTTCCGCAAGTCCCACACCGAGGCCCTGCCGCTCGGGCAGGCCGAGGCCAGGATGTGCTGGACCTGTTTGTTCCACGCCACGCAGCTGATGTCCTCCTGCGGCTTTGAGAGAGAGAGAGAGAGAGAGAAAAAGCACGATATATTTTAATACATCCCAGAAAAACTGATATTCGCAGTACATATGAGAAAAACTGATCTCATTCAAGCATTCGATAAAAATGAGTGTCAGCAGACTCAACATAGATAATATGGAGAGTGAAGTGTGCCAAATTACAAAAAATAAAATTACTTTTGAAATAACTTAAAGGTGTCAATAGTTTTTTTGCAGTGCAAATAAATACGGAAATAATTTAGTAAATATAGAATCCCTTATATGTGTCTCATGTGAATGCATTGATTTCATTTTAAAGACTCGATGTTGTTATTTCATGACTTGTTAAATTATTCCATGCTCCTATGCTGAAACGTATCATTAATTAATTTAAACTGTCAACTTTACCCATCAGCCTCAATAGGCGGGATTAAAGCAAGATCCTGACGTCTGATAGGCTGTTTCAAACATGAGATTCATTCATGATGTGCTTCAGCACAGAAACATGAAATAATTTATATCTGGTTTTTAAAATGAATACATTTAATTGAGCAACAAATAAATCTACATTTAATACAATTATTTTTTTTTTTTTCATTTCCAGTTTTATCAAATTAATGATAATGTAATTAAGTTATTTATTGATTCTAATTTGGCGCTCTTCACGTTCCACAATAATGTTTGAAGGTAATCTCAATTGCAAGGTTAAGCCTGGCATTTTTTTCAACTTGTGTCAAAGCAATTTTTAACTTCTATCTGAGTTAGGTATTAATAAAAACTAAAAATGCTGTAAGCAGCGTAAACGTACCTGTGCTTTAGGTCCTGGTGTCATGGGAGAGTCGAAATTATTCATGTCCCAGATGTAAATTTCTGATTCATTCCCACCAGATGCAACCAAGTTTGACTGGAAAGAAAAGGGGAAATAGTCAGTATAAAAATCACCTTGAAAAATATTCATACTCCTTAAATTTCCTCAATGGTTTTCAGGTCACAATCATTGGTGTGTTTCATTGAGATTTTTACGTGACACAAAGCAGATCCAACTAGGAAAGTGGTTTTCAAAAATAGCTCCCAACTAAAACTAAAAAATGTGGCGTGCATTTTATTATTTTAAGACCGTTATCAAGTAAAACATTGATATGGATTGAATAATGCAAGTTTGCTCTCTTGAAGTCTAGTAAACTTTAATATTGTTCAAAACACTCCACAATGAAACTGGAAGATGTTTTAAAATATCTTAAATGAAACATGACAACCAGAAACAATAAATAAAAAGGAAAAACAAAAACAACCGAAAATATATATTATGAACAATTTATCATCAGAATGAGCTCATTTAAATTCATCATGTGATTAATTGATTAACAGCTTATTGCGACAGTTTTAGCAAGTTCTCACTTAAATTGTCAAAAAATAACAATAATATAATAATAATATTGAGCAATAAGGTTCATATCCTCCCATTCCTACTTCTTTACAATTCAAAAAATACTTTATTGAACCCAAAGGGAAATGAAATGTTGCTGTCGCTCATATTAATTCAAAATTCTTCAAAGATTTATTGTAGCTGGTGACGGCTGTGGGAAGGAAAGAGCTCCTGTAGCAGTCTATATTACAGCGAACTTGAAGAAGCCTCTGACTAAAGACACTGTTCTTCTAAGACAGACTCTGCCCTGAAGAGAACGACCGGGACTGTCTAATAATTTTCTTGATTTTATATAAAAAAAAAGTGACGTGAAAAAGATTCAAAAGCATGAATATTTTTTTCATTGGAGCTAAAAGGCAAATAATTTAGAAATAAGCAATTCTCGGGGCCGGACGGCTACATACTTGGAAATGGTTGACGTCGAGGGCCCTCACTGGCCCCGTGTGCTTGACGCTCTCGGCTACGATGACGTCGCTCTCTCCGGCCATGATCTTGGCGGCGTCGTACAGGATGACGTTGCCGTTCTCCCCGCCGGCGATCAGCACGCCGGACGGGTGGCCCTGGGCGTCCATGCCGTAGGGGCCCCACACCAGTTTATGATATCTGTGGGAAGCAAAAAAAAAAGAAAAAAAAAAAAAAGAAAAGGTGAACGTATGAGAGGAGAAAGGGCAAAACACACACACACAAAAACAGGAGAATTCAGCTAACAGTGACGGTGCAGAGAAACTCTTCTCCACCTGTGAGCGGAGGAGAGGCTGCCGCACGACTTCATGTCCAGAGACGGATCAGCCAGGTCCAACTCAAAGAGCTCCAGGGAGGCATTGGTGCTGAAGGAGGCGTCCAGCTGCTGAGCGGACGTTCCTGCACAAACAGAACCGGAAAAACACAGCATTTAAGTGGATGGGTCTTCCTTTCCTTATAGCGATGAAACCACAGAAGCAAGTCATTTACACAAACCATGGCAACCGAGGCTCCAAGATTAATTTATATTCAAGAACAATTTTAACCAGCTAGATTGCTTGGGAAATCAGATGGTGTCAAAGGGTAATAATAATAAAGTTATATCCCTTTATGGTTTGGCTCAAACCTGTTGCTAGGTAGATCGGGTGGTGTTGAGCAGGACTCCAGCTCTGGATGGCTGTGCGGTTGATCTCTTTAAGTTTCATCCTGGACGAAAAAAAACAAACAAAAAAACAGTAAGAACGTGACATATTAAAATTATGACAGAACTGGTGGAAGCTGTGCTGGTTTGTTGGGGGGAAAAAAGCTAAGGTGAGAAGACCTATTGTTTATACACAAGCTATTACTATTACTTTTCTTGTTTTCTAAAAAAAAAAAAAAAGTGTTATTTTTAAGTCATATTATGTATTGGTATTTTTTATTTCTATTTTAGCCTTTAAAACACCAGAATATGTATATAACATAATATCTTTGTCATTTTAACATATTAAATACAATGTTACTCAGTACTTCGGTAGATTTTTGTCTGATAGTTTTACTTCAGTAGAAATATGCTCATTTAGTGCAACTCCTACTTGAGTGCAAATTTTTTGTCTACCCTACGACTTCTTCATTTAATCACAACATGCTTTGTTTTCAGGAAAATCTGTGTAAAGTCTACAGAACATTTTAACATCAAAGTGAATAACTATTGTAGATTAACAGACTGTAACACTGCTGTTCAAAGTTAATCATTCTAGAAGCAGAACAGATGCAACAGGCTGAAAGTGGGATCATTTTTAGCTCTTTCCAATCCCATTGAAGTCCTTTTTTTTTTTTTTTTACAAAAAGAGTGTGACAGTGTGAATATTTTCAAAAACAATAATAGACACTGAAAAGTGTTAAATGGACCAGTTTTAATGGTTCATGCTTGTGCTCAACGCATTTTATGCTGCACAAAATTATTTATATTGATCTGCTTCACCGACTTCACAGAATCTGATCAGGTTCGCTTGTCCTTAAAGAGAGATTAACCTGGCACGGCTTCAATGACACTTTAGAAATATATGGTATGTTTTTTACAGTTGAGTCTGATTCTGGGACAGCTTAGTTACAGGATAACAGACCCAGGCCTAGTTTTCACATGGCTTCTGTGATTCATATTAAGTGACAGCAGGGGGAAATTCACAGAAAAGCGGATTTCTCTCAAGAAACTAAGAATCTAGCTTGATTTTGCAAGGAAAAACACCCGAGCTAGCAGGAAGCTAACAGCTGATGCAGGATAATAAAAAGCTTAACAGAGTGGGAAGATTACTGCTGAAACACAGCTCATGTGTTACTGTCAACTCCACAAGCTATCCGGGAGAGTGTTGCCTGGTCTGGTAAAGGACGTGTTGTTTTCAGTTAGTACCGTACTAGCTACATATGCAATAAAAGACAGTAACAGACCTACACACACACACACACACAGATCTTATTACTTCTCTAAAGCGGCTTACCTTCTCTTCTGAACCGCTCCTCACATGAACGCAACAACAAAGCAAACGCACACAACCTCCGGCCTGAAGAAGTTCCCGTTTCGATTCTGCTCCGATGAATAACGGTGTGTAGGTAGAGGAACGGGCTACCGGGTCCCGGCTGCGGACTCTCAGGACAGATTTCCACGTCCCCACTGGTCTCCATCAACGTGGCACTAAGCAACAACCTCCTCCCACGAAGAAGAACATCAGCTTCCGGGTAGACGAACCGCACCGTCTTTCCCTTGCTAGCAAGCTAAGAAGCTAGGATAACCCATGTTCATTTTACCAAAGGAGCAGCTCCTTTTGATAAAATGCATATTATTAAAGGATTTTATTTTAATTTTCCATACATTTCTAGTATGTACTGAGTAAATGTAAACACCCATACAGTTGTGGAAATAGAAATATGTTTAAATAAGATTATATTAAAAACTAGCAATATTCCCTGATAAACTATGCAATAATGACATAGAAATAAAAAACTACCCACGAAACTGGACGTTCCAGTGCTTCCAGACGTCTTATATTTAATGAATTAAGCACATACATTTATACATTGAAATTTAAAGACAGACACACCTTGCAGTTTTCCTGGAAGCCAAGATTTTGTATTTTTTTTAACTAACCCTACACATTTCGTTTTATCTGAGCATCCTATTTTTAACAGTATTATTTTGCTTCTAATATTTTGTTTTTAATTTTATAACAATATTTTACTCGGTTTTGTTTAAATGTCATGACATTTGTAAAGAAACTGCTCCAACTAAATGAAGCACTTTACTTTTATTTTTGTAACTACACACCATTAACTTTACTTGTAATCTTAGTTTTAACATCAAGAAGTATGAGTCAAGGTTTGGCAGAATTTAACTTGTGTCTCAACATTGAGACACTTGTGTTTCCTCAGTCCTTCACACCGTCACCTGACCACATGCATAAGCTTCATTAAAAGCTACCATTTTTTTGGGGAAAAAAAACAACTTGTATCCAATTCTGTTGAAACCAATATAATCATCCAACTACTCAATGTTTGATTATTCTAACAAAAGAATTATTTTAAGACATTTTCACGTTACATATTGTCTTCAAATATAATACAAATATATTACATGACATTAAAGATTTCTGTAACTATTCCATGTGTAGTTATGGCTTATGAGCCTTTAACAGACACCCTTTAGAAAAAGGCACAAACGTTTTGGGAGAAAGAAAAACTCTCACACCATGTCTACTTCAAAATTTATTTCCTAAATTAAGAAGAAAAAGACAACTGGTCAATCCCTGAAAGGGGTAGTTGTGTCAATACCATCCAGATGACAGTAACTAATCTCCAACTCTGTATTCTGCAAACCAGGCCAACTCTGAAAGAACAACAATGAGGAAATGTTAACTCGTGTAGAAAAGGTAAAAACTCAACATGACCTTAAGAAAAACACCCTCATTTTGGTCGTTATCCATAATCTCTCACATACATATACATGTATGGGTCAGATGGGTAGTGATTGATATAATCATTGGGACAGCAACGCACATGGCGGAAACATAACCGGATTACAACACGCACCTGTAAGAATTCAAGTCAGCTCCTCTTGATTAACATATTCTGGAAAACAAAATTAGGTCAGATGTTTTAACAAGCAATGTTTTAATCAATACAATGTTGTTACGGCAGCTACACTTTAATTTCTATTGAACTCTGAATAAACTAAAGCAAACTGTGAGTTACAGCACGTAGCTACTCCATCGCCACGAGAGCGCGTCGCGTGAAAAGTCAACAAACAAAATTGGACAAATTAATTTGTCAATTTGAATTCACAAATTAATTATGCAGTTAAAGATTAATTTTTATACTGCAAAAAATATTTTAGCCAACTCGCCTCTTGAAATAGCGTGAAAACCGAGGAATACTTCGAGCCTCGTACACAAACTTGCTTAAAATGCACATAATAAGAGAAAAAAAAATTACAACTAAAAGTTTTTGTACCCAGATAGAAATAAAACCTTTTGAACTCGTCCAACACGCCGCAGCTGCACGTTGGCCATTACATCGTTTTCCGCCTTCCTTCTTCTTCTGCTGTGAATTAATGGTTGTTAGCAGCGAACCAACCAAAAAGGTGTCGCCACCCACTGTAACTCTATCTTACTTTTTGCTGCTACGGCCACCTACCGGTTGGAATGTGCCGAGACTCCTTATACCTATGTTCCGTTTCTTTTTCATTGTAGCAAAGTATTTTCAGGAGTTATGATAATTTATCATAAAAAGGCTCATTTCCTAAGTGTAATTTAATTGATATCATCAATGTATCATTTTTGAGCTGCACGATGACGTAGTTGGTCGCACTGTACAGAAGGCACCACTATTGGAAGAACACTGCCATCAAGTGGTGACATTAGAAAATTAAGTCTTCAGGAACCTTCAGCATCTTGCTTTTCACTTTGACACGTACACGCCTTCTTACCTGGTGGTGAAGAGTGTGTTGAACCCTGTTAACTAAATACAATGGTGACTGCATATGAACCTCTGATTTAGGGGACTTATTTGTAAAATAGAATAAAATTGGTTGTAATGAACTGAAGTGTTTCAAATAAATCAAACGCAGACAAAATTCTACTATATGCCCATTGGCGGTTTCTGATATGGGCGACGTGAGCAACCACCCAGGGCGACATGAGATCTCTGCATGTGCAATTTTAAAATCGCAATATTTCTGTACATACAACAGTAAAAATAATAAATTGATAACGTTGAAGTGGGAAGAGGATTTGAAATGAAGTGTCTCCCTGTGATACTGGCCCATAAAATCTGCTGGAAATCCAAAATGAGATAAGTTATATCAAAACTAGCAAAGACAATTTCAATTTTGGACAAAACACGTTACATACTTAATCACAAAGTTCCTCTTGTTTTCATCTCTAATGTTACCTACCGTACCTGAGTGATAGTGTGGAAGTTTGGGGCAACACTTATAAAAAACAACTTACAACCATTATAACATACTCAATCAGAATAGCTCACAATCTGCATTTTAGGGAACACAAGCTCTTTTTGAAAGCAAACACAAAAAATTATGGGATGTGGTTAAATATAAAACAGTTCTTGCGTTTAAAACAAAAATCGGTTTACTTCCTGGAAACATTCAACAAATGTTTAGTGACGGAGAAGGGGAGGTACAATTTAAGAGGTCAACTTAATTAACAAAAAAAACCATCACTGTTTGTATTACAAGGAGGATTATGTGTATCAATTTGTGGAGTGTATATGAAATGGTGTGAGAGAGGAGTTGAAGCAAAGCCCAAACAAGCCAGTTTGCAAAGCAATACAAAAAAAATAAATAAATAGAGAACTACAGGGATTGTACTTATGAAGAAATCAATAACTTTTTCTCTGGGACCGAGTTGTGAAGTGTTATATGTTGATATAATAATCTGAACTGTATCAAATATGTAAATAATACTTAAAAAATTATCATGACATATACTGTAAAAGAAGAGTAATGGGAATTAGTTTTTATTTTACTTCCACCTTTTGTATTTCACTATTTTTTTACTTGAAGTAAAAATCATGATGCAGGGCAGGATTGAGGGCTGCATAGCTGAAGTAGAGAAGCAATATTGGTTAATCAACCTTAACAGCAAGGCTAATATCGATATTGGCCAAAGTGTTCATATCCGTGCGTCCCTAAAATAGATTGTTTATGTGGAGGGCAACAGAAGGTGGAATGTTTTTTCTTTTTTTTTCCTTTAACAAATGCAGCAAGTAAACCAGGGAAGCTACTTCCAAAACCAGAACAAAAGTTATCTTGGCTGTGCACGTGCAGTATGACTTTAACCTACTAGAGTTTATTTTTATTGTGGGTATAATTTTGCAAAGTTCTGTTTAAATTCAGGGTTTCCGAGCAGTGAGAACCTGTTCCTTTTAACCCTCCCGCGGTCGTCGCGCTTCTTAAAGTTAGCGTTGGCGCGCGAGCAAAGCCAGTGGTATGTCGTTTATGGTTGACGCCATAGCGAGTTGATGTACGGAGACAGTCAGTGCCCGAAACCGCGCACGCGCACACGATATTAGTGCGACCCCGTCGAACCGCGCGCTGAGTTTTTTAATTTACTCTTTTACGACCGCGGGAGGGTTAAAGCAACATTTTAAATCGGACGAAAACAGCTGGTACAAATCCTGGTAATTTGTCGTTATGACACACAGTCAGTCATATGGATCTAATGTTTTCTCTGTGAGTTCATGTACAGTATGCGTTTAATAAAGCATAAAAGAGCACCTGGGGAAAATGTGGAACTCCATCAGTCTGAGTGTGTTCAGCTGCTACGAGGACTGTCTCTCTCTGTACACCTGTAGAAAATCTCCACTTACTGCCGCTGCAATAGCTTTGCCTAGCCTCGGTTAATAATCGACAGACTGCAGAGCTCTAAACCTTGCATATTAACACCCACACTTGATTACAAAGATTTGTTAAAATAAATATCAAAAAGATAGTTTGTCTACTGATAAACACAGATAAACTGCTGACGTTAAAATACAGGGGTTCTTGGAAAACGTCAGTATGGCAAAAGAATAGAGTGTACAAAATAAAAACAGAAGAGAGGAGAGATCCGGAGAGCCCTTAGAGGGCAATAAATCGGGCTGAAGTTCATGTTTCAGAGGCAGTGTGCTCTGTCCTTTTGTTTTCCAGCTCAAGTCTATTAATGCAGCTTAACTCCAGCAGTCTGGAGGATCTCTCCGCTTTCAGCGTTTCCGGAGAGCACCAAGAGGGTCCGGCTCTTCTGCGTCCAAGAGTTTGCGGACAGAGAGCCAGAAGAGTTCGGCCTAGCAGTTGATGGAGGCGCAGTCCGTTTTAGCCTTCCCGGCAGAGCTGATTATGCTCATGAGGCAGTGTCCGAACTCCTCCAGGATCGCCCTCTCCGCCTCCGCCTGAGGCTGACGAGTCTGTTCGGCCCGTTTGGCCTGCTCCAGTAAACACTCGCACGTCGCTTCCAGCACTTCTTTCGTCACGAACGTATACGGCAGCCTGCAGCAGGAAAGAAACAAACAGAGGCTTAAGCAGGACAGCATGTTTATTCGTGTTGATTTTTCTTCCTCAAGTTCAAATGTTTGCAGAGCTAAGATGGATTACGTTATTTTATAGAGGCAGCTGTAGGCTAGGCAATATGGTATAAAGATTAAAATTAAATCGCCTTCCATTATTTTACGAAAGTGACGATACGTATTCTGGTTAGACAGAACGTCCATCACTCCTGGAGGACACTAAAGAAGAAGGGTGGCGAGAACACACCCCTGGGGAACGCCATTTCCGATAGCTCTTATAATGGCGACTCAGTTCAATTTTCAATTAAGTAACAACTGCTCGCAGCAGGAAGGCTCAAAATAAACATTTTAATCTGTACATTGTCGTATATTAGAGTTCTTAAACTGATTTTGGATATGAAATGGCAAAACAAAACAACAACAAACAAAAAAAACAACAACTGATAACTGCATTTCTATTTAAGTAAATGTTAGAAAAGGATGGAAGCGTTTGAGTACCTCCCGCCTCCACTTGATATAATGGGAGTCGTCCTCATCAGCAGGTCTGAGATCTGTGAGGACAGTTTGGTCTTGGCTGCCGTCTGCTGCTGGACCCTCACTTCTGCCGCGTCCGCCAGATGCATGAGCGTCTTCCTCTCCGGGCTCTCCTCAAAGTTTTTGCAACCGATGCATTTGCAAATGGACGAGCACATGATCTTTGCCTTCAACGTAAGAAAAACTTAATAAGAAAAAAATAAGAAATTTGCTATTTTTGAATAAGACTCCTGCCCAAGCACAGAGACGGATTTAAACCGACCTCATAGCACTCGCAGTAGTTCTTTAAGCAGCCCGACCGCTTGCAGTTGCAGCCTTTGCTGTGCCGGCGGTCCGACTCGCCCTCTTTGCCTTTGCCAATTTTAGGTTTGAAGGCCTCAGGGTTTCTGTCCAAGCAGGTCTGTAAAAATACAACAAAAAAAAAAACTTCTTCTCAGAATCCATCAAACAGTTTCAGTGACAGTATCCCTGCAGACACAGAGTCCGGAAACTACCTTAATGGCTTTGAGTCGCTCCGTTTCGTGCTCCAGGTTGTTGAAGCAGTTGTTGCAGTTACAGTTATTACAAAACTCTCCGTTTGCAAAGCAGTCGCAGTACCTGAGGGAGGAAACACGAGAAAACTTAATTTGAAGCTTTGCATCTCCACTAAAATTTTCTAACCACAAAGTTTAATCAGTCCTTCAGGGATTTTGCAAATGTTTGTGTGGGTTTGTTTGCAATCAAGCACTGATTTTGTGGTGCTACTTGAGAAGTTCTGGGTTTTTTGTGGTTGTGTTTGACGGTAAATATGACTTTTTGTCACTCGCCGTATCGATCACGGACTAGAATTTCACATCAAGTCTGAGGCAGCAGACGTAAAAAAATTCTGCCACCTGCAGGTGGGAGTTAGCATCATTTACATCCAATGTTTAGGACCATTTAAAAGAAACAAAAAAAAAAAACGTAATAACCTCACAACTATTGAGTGAGTAATAATTATGCAGTTATATTACATAATTTTTGGAGGAACTCCTAAAACATGTATGTAATATAATATGGAAGGCATTGATAATGCACGTTTTCTCTTTACCAGAAAACATTAATTTAGTAAACAACATTGAACATTGGAAGACATTTTAAATATCCTAAAATACAAACCAACCAAAAACAATAAATTAAACCAACATAAAAAACCACACACACCTGGAACCATAAATAAAATGCATTATGATGTCTCTAAACAAAATTGCAATTACAAAAAATCTTGGAAATTGAAGTTCATCTTACTTTGTTATGCGATTAATCGATCGTCAAAAACCACAACGAAAAAAAAAGTTAATCTTGTGACGAAGCAATTTAAACATAGAAATCTTATTTAATTATCATTCAGTGTAAAAAATAAATTAAAAAGCAATCCTTGTCGTGTAATTTTCTTTCGAATTCTCTCCTCACTCATTGTTCCTTTGTTCACCCTCCTCCAGATCTTGAAAGTGATGAAAGCCAAATCAATACATTTCAAGACGTTGGATGAACCCTGACAGTGAGCACATTTCACTGTGCTCACTGTCAGGGTTCATCCAACCCACTGTCTTTAATGAAGCAAAACCAGCCAGACTTACAGCTTGAGGCACTGCGACTTGGTGCAGTTGCACGGTTTTCTGGGTCTCGAGGTCGTCTCTGCTGCCGACACGCTTTAAAGCAACGAATCAGATTAAAACACGGACAAAACAAAGAGAACAAGTATAGCATTTGACATCATTAGAGATAGAGTGAATACAATCTGGAAACAATAAGTATAAAAGCCAAATAAAATAAAAGCTCTCCTGTCTTACCCATTGTAAGGGAGTTTGGCCTGAGTTTGGATGCTGCTGGACGCAGGAAAACTAGAGCTGCTGGCGAGCGTCACAAACTGCGACTGCTGGAGCTGCAAAAACAGACGTTACCACATCAGAAATGTTCTATATATGCTTCGAGAAAATGAAAAAGAAAAAAGCAGTACTAACCTGTGTGACGTATTGTGCTGGAACAACGGCGTAACCCACATTGCCGCCACCGGGGGCAGACGTGAGGACGGTCCCCGGGGGCAGGTTGGTGAAGTTGGGCTGGATCTGGGGCAGAGGGGTGGCGGGCATGATGAGCCGCTGCTGCGTCTGAGTGGTGGTGACTATTTGTGGTGCAGATGTCAAGGGCTTAGGCGCCACCTGCAGGCAGCAGAATGCAAGCGGACAGCTTAGGAACATTTCACACACACAAACTCCCCCAGAAACGTCTGCTTTACTTGTTTCATTGTCTGTGCTTGGACGACTGGGACCGACATCCTGACCGCTCCGGTGTTCACCACTAAAGGTTTACCTGGAAAACATGAAACGCACGCGGTAAGTTCCAGGCACGCTTTCCGAGGAGGGCTGCGACTAACGATTAATTTAGTAATCGATTAATTGACGATTAATCAGACAAGTCAAAAATTGGCACATTCTGCAGATTTTTCACTTACGTCGCCATAAAATATTAGAAAACATTAAATGATGCTAATGAGTAACTAAATTCCTTTTTAAAAGAAAAGAAAAATTTTATTGACTAAAATACAACAAGGCATTCGTTTAGTGAAGTAACTACTGATACAAGTAGTTAGTTGCTAGCTACTTGTTAGCAATTAAGAAATAATTAGTAGCTAGCAACAAACAGTTGCTAACCATTATTTAGCAACTAACAATTTTTTCTATTATAGAATATTAATTGATTATCGATTAACTGATTTTAAAATTGGCATATTCTGCAGATTTTTCATTTAACCATTTAAGCCTTTTATAAAATATTAATACTTCAAATACAAATAAACATTTAAATTCCCTTTTCAATTCTTAAGGGCAGTCGTTAACTGTGTTCTCCAGTTAACGATTAATCGATTACTGAATTTGTTAAGGATCATTTTAATAATCGACTCATCGTGATGAATCGTTTCATCCCTATTTCCTGCCAACACAAGAAAGCAGGCTCTGAATTAGCAGAGGAAGCGGAAGGAGTTTAGAGTTTACCCGTGGCCACCGAGCTGGTGTTGGGAGCGCTGGGCTGGCCCACCGCGCTGGCCGTGGTCGCCGTGACGAGGCGGACGTAGTGAAACCTGCTTCCCGGCACCTGAATCTGCTGCACGTTCGGCTGGGTGGCCAGAGGGATGATGGTCTTGAACTGGGAGCCGCCCACTCCTCCCACGGCGACGGACTGGACAGGCTTAATGTTCTGAGACGGTGAACGAGGTTTCAGGTGAACAAATGCGGAGTCATTGAGTAGAAAACCGAATAACTGGAATAAAGGGAGAGCAGAGGATTCTGCAGACATGCAGCAGGCGGCCTCACCTGCGCAGTCGTCTGGCTGGTGGCCACCTTGACTGGAGATGCAGGCGCCGACTGCTGGACTGCAAGAATTTGCTGGCCAAGTGCTACATTGACGGGCAGAGCTACTGACTTCTGGCTGGTGTTGGACGGCGGGGAAGCCACAGACACCACGGTTACCTGGACGACACAAATAACATGCAGATTAAATATTTACATATCAGTGTCTAAGCCAGGTTTTATCTGAAACGAAAGCAATTTATCTTTAGGTACACATAAAAAAAAAAAAAATCTATAAATACTAAGAAAAAAAAATAAAAAGTTAAAAATATTTTAATTAAGAAAAGAAAAAGGGTAAACCACCATTAGTTAGTCTTAACCCATTTGCTTTAGTCTAGTTATTGACTAACCCATTGTTCTGATGATTCATCAAATAGAAAGAAATTGGCACATTCTGTCGATTGTTTAATTTAAATTATTTTTTAAACATCATTAGAAATACCTTAAAGGATGCAAATATTTCAATTCCTTTTTAAAATAAGAAAACAAATATTGTATTGCATGATATGCAATAGCATTCCTTTAGCGTACGTTTGATAATTTTAGCTAAAACAAAAAAAAAAAAACTTCCTTACTTACTGCTTAACATCAACACCGTGAAGAGCTAATCTGTTGATCAGTGTTTTGATTAACAATTGGATAGCAAAATGTGCTTACCAAAAGATTTTGTCTTTTTACAGAATTTAAACCAAGTGAAGCTCAAAATAGCTTGAGTTTTGAGTGGAACGTTTTTACACCGAAATAATATTATGTTTAAAATTTTCAAAGCAAAAGGCATAAGTTTTTTGCACAATTTTAGTTTAATTGCTGCTCTGAGCTTGCTGTTCTTTTAGCAATTGGTCTTTTTTGAGTCTCTATACTCCAGTTAACAATTAATCGACATTTAATTCAGTAATGGTGCAGGGATTCCTCCAGTGTATTACAAGCCTGGCGGGCCACCAGGCTTTACTTGTGACCCCACCAGGCTAAGCACTGCTTTTTTTATTGAAGTTTTTTTTTTTTTTAAATGTTTGCATTTTTAAGACTTCATCGCTGCTGTTCAGATATTAATCTTCCAATAACACATAATTATCAAGTGACATTTTCAAATTTACTGTCAACTTTAGACATTTTTTAACTCAGAAACACAACAGGCTGCTGCCTACGGCCCAACCACCGGGCTTAGCAAGTTTTCTGGGGTAAACCCTGTCATGCCTGTCATGTAAAAAAACAAAAACAAAACCTGTCCTATTAAGCACCTTTTGCCATCCAGTTATCATTAAAAACAATAATTAATAACCAGCGAATTAGCCCTAAGCTGTGTGGATATTAAATTAAGCAGAAAGGGCTGAGCTTTGTACAAAGTTTATGCTAAATTTATTTAATTTTTTGTTGCAAATGTGTCCTTTGCTACAAATGATCAAGCATTCACTAAAGGAATGTTGTGCTTTTGCACTTTAGGCAATAAAATGTTAATTTTCTTATTTTAAAAAGAATTTGAATTATTGACATCTATTAAGGCATTTCTAATATTGCATAAAAAAGGCCTAGATGAAAAATCTGCGGTGTCCCAATTTTCTTCTCTCCGATTAATTGCCGCTTAATCAATTACTAAAAAAAAAAAAAAAAAAAGGAACAAAAAGGAATTAAATTACTTCATTTGCTATTTGTTATGCATTTCTAATACCGAATGAAACAAGCAGACGTGGTTAGATGACAAATCTGCAGAATGTGCCAATTTTTGAGTCTGATTAATCAACTAATCATCAGAATAATCAATACAATGGCCAGTAACTAAAACAACCGCTAGCTGCATGCCTGAGCGGTCGTCCAAGCTCAGTGTTTAGCGCCATAATCAGCCTGAACACACTGGGCCCAGCAGATCTCCCATCAGCTCACCTTGCTGGGAGTCTTCAGAGGCGAGATGGCGATCTTTTTGCCAGGAATGCTCTGGATCGTAGTGTTGTGGGCCTCGGACAACGTGATGGTTTTCGTTGACATCACCGGAGACGTCTGCGTCACCACGCGCCCTGGAAACGCACCGCGGAGCATTAGCGGAGCAGACATGCATTGGATGCAGCAGGAAGTCAGAGTTAGAGGAGACGCTCACCTGCGATAACAGGAGTCACCGACGTCTGAGGACTCAGGCCTTTGCTGTTGACCGTCTTTGTGATGATGAACTTGATTGGAGCAGTTGAGGATGCTGGTGTTTTCTTGGGGATCTAAAGGACGTGAGCAGTTTTAAAAAAAACAGTAAATAAATATGCGTTACTTGCAACTGATTTTTTTTTTTTTTTTTTTTTTGAGGACCCCCCGATAAAGAAAAAGGGACAAAACTACGACTTTTAAATTCAAATCTACACACAAAAATGTTAAACAGAAAGTCATCACTCTTTCCAAGCTTTCTGGTTTCTTTCCATTTCCATGGTAACTAGGACCACATCTCCTCATTGGCAGAGTCTAAAATACACTTTAAAATACACACAACTGCTGTATTAAAACTCAGCCAAGTCCAGCAAGTGTTTTCAAATGAAAACTGACCAATATTTTCTTTTCATTGCAGAGAATAGACAAAACATTGTTTTAGTTTTCTCCATTTGAGCCCAGAAGCAAACTGGATGTTTTTGATTTTACAAGAAAAACAAGGGAAAAAAACAACAACAAAAAACATTTGAAGTTTTGGATCTACAATCCCATTGTGATTTAAAAAAAAAAAAAAAAAAGTAGAATTAATAAAATAATAGTTTATTGTTGAGTAGGTGACTTTTTTTTTTTTAAGTCACATTTTTGGTCATTTTAGTATTTAAGTACTGACGTGTTTGACTTTGGCCCACATGACAAAAAGTTTGGAGACACCAGATGTTTGTTAATAAAAAAATGAAATAAAAAAATCTAATGCATTCATATCAAAAGTTTTTACACCAATATTGCAAAATATATTCAGTGTCATTCAAATGAAAAGCATAAGAACGATGCGATGTGGCGCTGAATAGGTCTGTCCCAATAACAAATTTCGCTAGAACATAAATTGTCCCAGTAATTATTGGATTTTTATTGTCGTTTTGAGGCCATTCTTAAATATTATATTGACAATAGCATAATGACAATCTGTAAGTTCACTTAAAAATAATTATAAAAAATAATAATAACAATAAAGAGGCTATGGGTAAGTACTGTCCTCACAATCAGAGTTGTGGAGAGCTGTTGCCGGGGAAAGTTGGAAAATGTTACAAGGACGAGGTGTGTGATGCCGACAGGTTCCAACCAAAGATGGCTGATTTAATTGGCACTCCAACACACACTCGTCCTAACAGGCTGTTGCAGCTTTTGCTTTTTCTTCCCCTCCTCTAAGAGTTGTTTGCTTTTCAGCTGAGTCGCACAGGACAAATGCCACGGCACACGGAAGAAGGTTGCAACTCACAAACATCTGGCATCTTAACAGGGACCTACAGACTTTCTGTAACCGCCGCACACCTGATCTCTTACGATTCATAACCCTGTATGCTGGGCTCCATTAGGTGTTTATTTACACAAAAGTCTACGGTTACTGTACCCGGCAGGACTGCGGTCCATTAAACCTTGTTGTGTGTGAAACATTATTTACAAAACAGAACGTGTTACGCTTATGAGGAGAGAAGCTGTTTAATAGAGAATAGAGTTTAGATTTATGGCCCGAACCAGAATTATTTGCTTGATGGTCAGGTTCGCGTCGGGCGTCTGCGGTGCGTTTAGTCAGCCTGAAATACACACAGCACGCAGGATCTGTGTGAAGTTGTGCTAATCTACTAATTATAGTAGTAGATGGCTTAACTACTGTTGAGGAAATAAAGAAAACATGTTGGGTGCAGAAGTTAACCAGATCAGGTCGGGTTGGACTTTTTTTTTTTTTTAGGACCAATATAAACTGCAATGGAGAAGTGATGTGGGTTAGACTGACGTGGTTTCAGTCTGGATGGATTATTAATCATACCAGGCTTATATGTGGAACCGATCTTATCTACCTCCATGGCAACATGACGACGCTGATGTTGTCATGGATCCATCGAATGGTGACAGTTAAGATTTTTTTGGGCTCTGGTGGCCTTTATTTGAAAGTGCCAAGACAGCAAAGAGAGAGAGGGAAAGCAAGCAGCAAAGGTCACCAGACCGGGAATTGAACCTGTGACGGCCGCATCAAGGACTAAGGGTTGCACTTAACCCTTGCGCCACCACAGCACCGTTAAGGGGTTTTAAAGATTGATGATCGGCCATTAAAATCCTCAATCAATGCATCCCTAGTAAATATCTTCTTGCATATTCGTTCGGCTCCTTTATATACACCTCAGTAATTGCGTTTCGATTGTTCATAAAATTGCACAAATTGGAATTATGAAAATAAATGTGCTTAATGTAAACAAGGCAATTTGGGAAGTTTTTTTTAAATTTTTTTTAATCGAAATTAGCGTATTTGGCAAAACTACAATGGAAGCCCTTTTTTGCGTCACACGAACTGGATGTTGCTAAAAGAAACAGAAGACGACAGCAAGTGGTAGGAGGATGGCGTAGCATATATTCAATGACTGACGGCACGAAGAAACGTTAATTCACCTGCGATTTTCATTGTGTTTCTTGTTTAATGGAAACACAGCAATTGCAAAATTGTGCTTTTTCCACAACTGACAGAACAGCAAAGTTTTGTGCACATTTGTAATGGAAACACAGTTACTGGTAGTACAGCAAACTTTGGCTCGTCTTCAGTCGGTTGTTTCAGTCATCGTGACCTGTTGGTGTTTGTGTACAGTGCATTCACCACTCAGGTAAAAAAAGAACAGGGTTTTGTTCTCCAACCAGAAGACAGAGTGTGAAGCTGGCTAACTCAGGTCATCGGTAGCTGTGTTAAATCCTCAGTTAGCGTTCCTTTCATTTCTTGTGTTATGGACACAAACCAAGCATTATTACCTGCACGGTCTTCAGCTGCTGGGCCTGTAACGTGGTCACCTGGTTGCTGGCGCTCCCCACCACTGGTTTCAGCTCTCTCCCACCGATAGTCACCACTTTGAACTGCGGCGTTGGAGACTTCGCGTCCCCTGAAGTCTGTGAAACCCCGGGTTTGCTGCCCGTGTGGGGCAACTGGAGCACTATCGGCTGCCCCGACTTCCCTATCGTCGTGACCAAAAGTTTCTGCCCTTCTTGTTTGATGACTTGGGCCGGGGCAGCCGCAGCTTTCGCCGCCTCCGTGGCTTGAGCCGAGGCCACCTTATTCAGAATGATCTGGTGGTTGGCGGCAGAAAAGGCGTACGGAGTCGCGAGCTTCTGCGTGCCGCTCGTGGAAACCGTCGTTCCGGTGAGGCTGTCTGTAGTTTTGGTCGTAGCTGTGGAAGCCGCCAAGGCGGGCTTGATGGCGAACAAGGTCGATGAAGTGGAAATCGTGACGGAAGACTGACTCCCGGGGGCGGAGTCTGCGGCTGCAGCGGTGGTCATGGCCTGGACGCGCTCCGCCGGAGCGGCGTTGGAGCAGATGTTTAAACTTTCCGATGTCACGGGAGCGTCCGTTTCCATGGGGACAGACGTGTCATGCGTGGGCTCTGACTGGGAGTGAGGGACCTCCTCTATTGCCTCCGTATCCATGATTTCATCAGGAAGGAGACTGTTGAGCTCCGGTGACACCACATCCATGCTTGCTGTGTCTTAGCTCTCCGTTAGACCTAAAAAAAAAAAAAAAATAATAATAATAATAATTAAAAAAAAAAAAACTTTTCTATTAGATATGTTAAAAATGAGTAGTTTCAAAACAAGAGCAAAACTGAATGGAATACAAGCCTCTAATGAAACTAATCCATAAAATACCCAAAAAATATACAAGACAAAAACTGTTCATGAGTGAAGTTTATGAAAATATCTTGAAATAACCGAATGTCAATTTTTTCATTGCTGCACTGTCGTGGTAATAAATTTTGCTGGACGATAAATTGTCCCATAAGTTATAGCGATAATCAATAATATGGTTGTTTTGAGACCGTTTTCAAGTAACGTGGTAATGGCATAATAACACAAGAACACATTTTCAAAGATCCACAAACTTTAAATTCTAATGAACATTTAATGCTGGAGCCGGTTTTAAATATGAGCAGAGATGTGCTTATTAAGGACCAAGACTGAAAGAGCGCCGCAGTTCATTTCTACGCTTCTCTCATAAACCCCATTTCTATCAAAGATGTATTTTCTAATAGTTTTACATTCAATCCTATAGCTTTTGTCTTTAGATGTCCCACTTCGTTTGCATGGTAGCTCTTTTAATGTATTTATCTGCTCACTGTAGTGTGTGGGGTTTTTTTTCTTCTGTAAAGCACGCCGAATTGCCTTGCGCGTGAACGCTGTTATCCAAATTACCTACCCTCGCTTTGCCATGGCAACTGAAACAAAAACAATGGAGATGAAATTAAGAGGACGTTCACCTTTCAACTATCAACTTCCGAACACGTCGCTTAATTCAGCTGGCTGCATGTAATGCAAATGTGCATTAACGGGACAGAAATGCAGACAGCCTTTAACCAGCAAACATAAAGCTAGCCATGCCAAAGCTAGCAGTGAGTTGACACCAAAATGCCCGCTTTGAGAACTTGACCTGTAACGTTAGCTGCCAGGGAGGGAAGATTAAATGAACGCAGTGATGAGCTGGAGGCACATTTGTACTGGAGCTGATTTTGACAGAAGCTGACAGCTGACGGTGGGTCCGCTAGGCCGCGCCGTATCTTTGTCTTGCCGCACTCTGCTCCACATTAATCCAGCGAAACGCTCATACATGAACCCCCCCTCTGCCCGCCCCATATTTACTCCATACAGACCCACTCACTGCTCGGAGTGTTCCCATGAGCGCCAGAAGGACAGCCAACAAACGCGGGCTGCATTCGTCTGCATTAAAAACAACCCAAGAAGTGATGTCGCTTGGGGTAAAAGGCTGGGGGGAAAGCGTCAGGCTCGCTGCGTTACTATTTCAGGTCGGGGTTGGATTTCGAAAGATCCGCCATTTTTACCTCGTCATCAACTCGGTTAGCTCTCCGGCTAACACTATACATTTCATTTTCTTCCCCCAATTCGACTGCGACTTTTATAGAGACAACTCGTTAAAGAAAAAAAAAAAAAACACGTAGAAACAAGGCCGGAAATTAAGAAGAAACTTGTTGTAAATGTGTACTCAACGAAGCGGTGTACTCTTTCTACACACTGACACTGTAAACAAAGCTTTATTTCAGTAATTGCTCCTGTCACCTGAGAAATCCATTTAGAAGCAAACATTGTGCGGCACAATTCCAGTTCAAGCTGCTGTAACTATGTGTTTCAATATAACAGGCTCCACTGTGTGTCTGGTTCGATTTGTGCTCATTAGTAATAATTTACACATCTTGCATTAACAGGATAGTCGCTTAAAAGAATAAAAATCGCGTCACTAGACCGACCATAACCTGTCATTGTCCAGCTGAAGCGTTTACTTTATGGTAAGTTAACTAACCAGACGGTTCACAAAATACTAGCCCCATATTCTACACTGAAAAAAAAGTGTTCCTTTTGTCCCAAAATTGTTTAAACATTCATCATACTGTACATGATCGTTTCTAGGAAAACTCTGCGCCTTCCTGGCTATCTTTATGATCAGTAGCAGCAGCTTCATGAAGCCAGCCCAGCGGGCAGGACAAACTGACTGTATTAGCGAAGTTGCTGAGCTGGCTAACCCGAGCTAGCTAGCACAACATTATACCTCAACATTATTTACATCCTTAACTTTGCAGCTTCCGGTGGGATACGCTGCAGTCAAGCGTAGAGGGGGCCAATATGCAGCCGTGCTTACCCGAGATTTTAACGCTGGGCAGCGTTTCCAGGTGAACCGAGGAAAGGAAAAGGCGATTGTTCAAAATACCGCGCCGAGCGCCATTCCTCCCTGACATTTCACAGAGCGGCCACGCCCTCCACGTTCGACGTCACCGTGACACTTTGTTTAAAGGTACAGCGCAGTTTTTACCTTTAATAGAGAAGTAACTACCGTCGTCACAAATCTAAAACACATAGAAATATTTAAATTGTAAGCAATGGTGATATTAAGCCTGCCTTCTTTATAAATAATTACAATTTATACTTTAAAACCTGTAAAAGTATAAAAAAATAGCAGCAAAAAGGACACTCCTAAACATTTATGACGATGTATTGATCAAGCTGTGTGTTTTGTCTTTGCTGGATCCTGAACCTCACTTAGTCCTAGCTTTTTTTTTTTTTTTTTTTTTTTTTTTTTAAAGAAAGACAAACTTTTAAATCCACTTAATTATGATGTGCGAAGGGTTTTAGTTCTGATCATTTTTTCTGACCTCCATTTCCCCTTGTTTTTAATGGACTTATCAAGAAACAGCATCGCACACTGCAACTAGAGGGAAAAAAACTTTTACAGTGGACATTGTACCTGTATGTGGACAAATTACAACTGCGCTTGAAAGTGCCGTCTTTCTTGGTAAGTTGTGCAAAATTTATCCACTGTCTCAGATTGTTAAACAGTATAAGTGGTATATATTCATCAAAGAAGCGATATAGAACTGTTACTGGAAAGGATAATTTATTGAAAATACACCAAAAAATATATCTTTTTATCTATCTAAACTTCACTTTTCATATATTTAGTTTTATGAAGTTTATTTTAGTGGATTCTGTGCTAGTCAACAATTATACCCCTTGCTAAATAAGTGTTAAAATATCTGCTTTTACTTTTACAAATTATTACGGGGATTCTAACGCGATAACACTACACTGTTTATGTCAGAGCGCTCCAGCGTGCGCGCTCACGTGACTCGCAGGAGGACGGCAGCTCGCGCACTTCCAGCCTGCACACGCGCAGAGAGAGAGGCTAGCTAAACCAAACCAAACCGGGTGTTGTTGACATTTTGTTAGCAACACATTTAGCGACAATGGCGGCCGAAGTGAGACAGGAGCTTGCACAGTTGATGAATTCAACCGGATCTCACAAGGACCTCGCTGCCAAGTACGTAGCTGTCAGCGGACAATAACATAAGCTGCTAATAAAAATCAGTTCACAACGGAAACGCCGCATTCGTGTTAGCTAGTAGCAATGTAGCTTTGTTAGGCTTAGCTGTGCTAATATCATTCACTCAGTTATATTAGCCACATAGCAATTCGTTAGACCGAACGCTTCAGTCTGACAGTGTTTAAGAGTATTTTGTGTTCACGAAGCAAGAGGTCACTCTGGGTTATTGATATATTTTTGCGATGCTTGATGACTTGCATGGAAGCGAACGTTGCTTTTTAATTTGCAGGTAGAAAGAAAAAATATAAAACGAGTTACAATTTGGCTATTTTTCATATTACACAGACACTTTGCAATGCATAATGGGTTTAGGAAGAACGTCAAATGGTCCGCAGATACTGCGGATAAAATCCTCTGTGAGTGTATGTTCTTATGAAGACAGGCAAATACTGAACAAGATGCATATTGAACTTCATTTTCACTTGCTGCTATCTGTAACCAAGAGAAGCAGATACATTATAGAGTCTGTAATGATTCTTTTACTCTTCTAAGAGTGAATGACTTAAACTACAACGACATGACTTGATCAGGACGAAAAAATAAGAATTTTCTACTTTTGACTTGCAGCAAAATGATCAATTTCAACCACTGACCTGGTGATTAGTAGGTCCTCTGTTTTCTTGCTGAACTGTTTGATTCTTCTCATTACCTTAACATTAAACATTTATTTCACATTTTTAAGAAGACTTCCACAAGAAACCTTAATAGTGCGTGTAATCAGTAAAATTTCTCTGCAGATATCGACAGATTTTGGAGAAAGCCATTCAGCTGACGGACGCAGAGCAGCTGGAGTCCTTGAAGGCCTTTGTCGAAGCGAGTATGCATTACGGATCTCGTTCTCATGTGGCCAGCCCCGTCTACGAGTCTGTTTCCTCGAACAGCTGTGAAATTTGACGCTTTTTTTTTTTTTTTTTTTTCGCAGTGGTCAACGAGAACGTCAGCCTTGTCATCTCGAGACAGCTGCTGACCGACTTCTGCACGCACCTGCCCAACCTGCCGGACGCCACGGCTAAAGCGGTGTATCACTTCACCTTGGAAAAGATCCAGCCGAGGGTCATCTCCTTTGAGGAACAGGTAGATTTCTTTATGTTCTGCCACAACCTCCAGGGAGATTTTCTTTTGTTTTTAAAAATTATTTTTTTACATATTTGTTAAAACTGTCACCACGTCGTGACGGTACAAGATGACACAGATAATCTGTGGAAAGAGTGAACTTCTCCACCACCGCTCCCGGTTAAAAACCACCAATCAGAGCCGGAGGGCTGGTCTTAGTGTTGTCAATCAATCTCGTAAACGTGCTGAGAAACAATTCACCGTTACAGGAAAACCGCCGTCATCGGTGGCCATGCTTAACCCTAACCCTTACCGCTCACAACAGGCTCTGCTGACGGG
Organism: Girardinus metallicus; assembly: GCA_903067095.1. Taxonomy (NCBI): domain Eukaryota; kingdom Metazoa; phylum Chordata; class Actinopteri; order Cyprinodontiformes; family Poeciliidae; genus Girardinus; species Girardinus metallicus. The sequence goes on along the minus strand of CAEGAE010070356.1, from coordinate 42,363 downwards.
GAGTGACAATTCAAACAAATATGCAAAAGAAACATTTCTTATAAAAGTTGGATACTTCAGCTTTAATTCCTTGTGAAGTTAAAGAAAATAATTGATTGTATCCTGCATGGCTGAGTAATGCTCCTGTGTCTTCAGGTGGCCTCAATCAGACAGCACTTAGCAACCATTTATGAAAAGGAGGGAGACTGGAGAAATGCCGCGCAAGTTTTAGTCGGCATTCCTCTGGAAACCGGGCAAAAGTACGTAGTTTGTTTACAAATTAACCTTCAGATCTCTGTAAAAGTTTCACGTATTTGAACGCCTCTTCGCCTCTCCCCCCGACACAGGCAATATAACGTCGACTATAAGTTGGACACGTACCTAAAAATTGCCCGGCTCTACTTGGAAGACGACGACCCCGTGCAGGCGGAGGCCTACATCAACAGAGCCTCGCTGCTTCAGAATGAGTCGTCGAACGAACAGCTGCAGATCCACTATAAGGTGCACAATCTCTTTATCGAAAACAAAGCCTTCCTCCGAGGTGCAAAGTCTCTGCGGTGATGTCTGTCCTCCTGTTGTACTGCGACTAAAGCAAAGCTGTTGCTCTTTGTTAGGTATGCTACGCCAGAGTCCTTGATTTCAGGAGGAAGTTCATTGAAGCTGCGCAGAGATACAACGAGCTGTCTTATAAGTCTATCGTCCATGAAAGTGAACGACTGGAGGCGCTGAAACACGCCCTGAACTGCACCATACTGGCCTCCGCAGGTACAGGAAATCTGACTTTGTCTTACATTTTTCATTATATTAGGGAGGCATTAATATGAAAATTTCCGTCGAGGAGAAGCAGCATTCAGCTTCTGTGCGCCACAAATCTGGAACAAACTGTAAAATAGCTGGAACTCTGAGTTCTTTGAAATCTAGACTTAAAACCCGCCTGTTTCGAGTCGTATTTGAAACGTAATCAATTACGAATTTAACGATGGCACTTGACTTAATGTAAAGTTTTGATTGTTGATTCTGTGTTGCATGACTTTGTGTTTTTGTGTTTGTTATGATGTAAAGCACTTTGAAATGCCCTGCTGCTGAAATGTGCTATACAAACAAAATTTGATTGATTGATATATATGATAATGCTGTTGCTGGCCAATAATCAATATATACCAATATTAATCAAAAAACTAAACAAACATTTGTTCATTTGTAGCGTACTCGCCAATTGGTTAGTAAAGTTTCCTAGAAGGAAAAAAAAGAGAGAATGTGAGGAGAGGAAACAGGACTGCTGCGTAAACAGACTTCAAAATAAGAGCATGACTACAGGCTTCAATAACCAAAACTTCAACACAGATTGCCAAACCTTTATTCAAACTGAGAGTTGACAAAACAGCCAAGTAAAATAGCGCTTTACGATTTATCAGGAAAATCGATTTAGGGGTTGCAGAGTGCACTAAGCATTTTCAGAGTTAGCAAAAATGCTAAAGCGCAATATGAAAAATTAGCTCTGCTGTTAGCGCATTAGCAGATTTGTGTAAGTGGTTTCCACCACTGCGAATACTATGTCCAATCCCATAATAAAACACAGAGTGGATATGAGGAGAGGAAATGGGTAAACAGCCTTCAAAATAAGAGCATGAATACAAGCTACAATAACTAAAGCCTCAACACAGATTGTCAAGCTTTATTCAAACTGACAGTTTACAAAACAGCCTAGAAAGTTTTAGGATTTATTGGGAAAACGTATTTAGGGGAAGTTAAGTATGCTAGACGTTTTCAAAGTTAGCTAAATGCTATGCAAAAAACTTAGCTCTGCTATTAGTGCATTAGCATATTGGTGGACGTGTACACTGCTAATACCACCTGACCAACCCTGCCACCTTCCCTTTGAGAAACACAAACACAGACGGCAACAAGATGGGAATAATCATTGGTTGTTAATATCGGCCAGTTTTACTTATCGAACCGAAACTGGTATTTTGAAAACTTGCTGACTTTGGTCGATAATTCTTTTTTTTCTATTTTTGGTCTGTCGCAGGACAGCAGCGCTCCCGTATGTTGGCCACCCTCTTCAAAGACGAGCGCTGCCAGCAGCTGGCCGCTTACGGGATCCTGGAGAAGATGTACCTGGACCGCATCATCAGAGGGAACCAGCTGCAAGAGTTCGCTGCGATGCTGATGCCCCATCAGAAAGCCACAACGGCAGACGGTAACAACACAGAACTGGTTTTTATTTTTTATTTTTTATTTTTTTTACGCAACAGAAACTCATCCGTTGCTTAACCTGGTTTGTGACTCATTGGTATGTATTTAGTTACATTTAGGACACTCCAGTGAGTGTGTGGGACCGTTTTGCCTGTGATCAACTTTTTTTGTTTTTTTATGAGACCTTAGGTAATTTGGTCCTTAGCGTTTCATTTTATCATGTGCAGACAAAGTTCACCAAACACAAGCAGTTATCATCTTACGCTCAGCAGATAAACTTTTTGATAATCTAAGTTTGAACAAAGAGAAGCTCCAGTGTGAATAATGACTCCGGGCAGAGTGGAGGAACTGACCAACTGACCAGGAACAAACCATCAGATGTGAACAGAGTTCACATCTGATGGTTTGTGATAATTCTCCTTTTCAGGAAAAATAAGTAAAATTAATATTTCTATATTTCTTTGGGTATGTTAACACTTGTAGTTTTAGTTGTTTTTTTGTTGTTGTTTCAGGGAACTTTAATTCTGGAACAATCTGTATGTTTCCGTGAAAACGAAACATACATTTTCACAAAGTTTTGTTTCTTTTTTGGAAAAATTTAAAGGGACAAACAAAAAAAGATGTGAACCAATCCTTTTACAAGAAAATGGTGGCTCTGCTGCTTTTAATGGTATTTAGCCATTAGGGATGCACCGATCTGAAAATTTGGGCCAATAATTATATCCAATGTTTATCAATAGTATGTATATTTTTCTATGCTTTCAACACAGTGAAAAAACAGCCACAGTGCTGATATTGCTTCTGTGCTTTAGGGAAACACCCACAATCCTCTGCTGCATCATAGTCACACGGCCAAGCCCCTCCTCTTCAGGAAACGCAAATGGCAACAAAATGTTAATATCGTCTCACTTTTATTTATGGAATCAATACAGATATGTTTTTTTTTGTTTGTTTTTTTTAATTTACCAACATCGGCCGATACTGCTTTTAATTATTATCAAATACATTTACGTAACAAAGTCACTTTTCTTGCAGTTGGTTGTTTTGTCCTTGTGAAATGACGCATGACTTTATAACCTGCCAACATGTCCGAGGTCCAAAAGGATCAAAGAGAAGAACAGCGGCACATTTTTCCATATCTGGAACAATTTTTACCCCGATTAAATAAAGAAAAGTTTTTTTGTTTTGTTTTTTTAACTTTACAAATTTGGCAACAGCTAGAGATGACAAACTCTCTCGTTTCAGGCTCCAGCATCCTGGACAGAGCCGTAATCGAGCACAACCTGCTGTCGGCCAGCAAACTCTACAACAACATCACGTTCGAAGAGCTGGGAGCGCTGCTGGAAATCCCCCCCGCGAAGGTGACGGCTTACTGTTCTCGTGTTGAAACAGGACCTTCGCTCTGTTGCGGATATGCGTGTTGTCCTCCAGATTATGTGTTTCACCAGCAGTAAGCAAACAACGTCTCTGTGTCTAGGCTGAGAAGATTGCGTCTCAGATGATCACAGAGGGACGCATGAATGGCTTCATTGACCAAATAGACGGCATCGTTCACTTCGAAAGTGAGTCTCTGTGATCTGGTTGCTGTCCTTTTTAATTAATTAATTATTTTTATTATTATTATTATTCAAATGTAAGTATATTATTATACCATCCCATCAAAGTTGGCATATGTTAGAAGCAGGAAAATGTCAGGTGTCTGAATGCGCAGTTAGCTGGAGCTCATTGCGCATCAGGAGCGTTTTCTGGAGTATCAGGTGAATCTTTTACTGATCTAGTAAACACTTGGTACCAGGGTGCATCATGGGAAAACGGAGGTAAGCACCTGGCAGTCAGATGCTTTGGGCTGAGGTCTACAGGGCAAACTTTGGGATAGCAGAGATCACCAGGGAGACCAAGTACAACCTTTCATGTAAACAAATCTTCCCCGGCGCGTGGGGCCGGTTACCGCGGGATACTGGGCCACGAAACAGAAACTGTTCATGAGTTTCTGTTTCGCAAGTAAAGATTATTTTAGTAACCGATTATTCTTAGGACTAATTGTATGAAAAATTGTTTTGTTCATTTAACCACTTGTTCTTATTTTATACGAGGTTAGAATTAAATACAAAAAGAGAAATAAACAAGTAATTAATTGTCTTTTTTCAAAGAAGAAAATAAACAATTATTTTTCTTTAGTGGACGTTTGATCATATAGAGCAAACAATAAATCTGCAGCTAAAATAATACTTTGAACATCAACATGTGGAAAGCTCAGCTCTTTCTGCTTGACTTAACATTTATACAATCTAGTTTGTATTAAACTGTTCATTTATTTTTGATTAATTGATTAATAATTATACTGCAAAAAGTGCTTAGTAGGAGATTTTATTATTATTATTTTATTTATTTTACAGAATTTAAACTAGGTGAAACTTAAACTGCTTTGAGGCATTCTGGGTAGAACATATTTACAGTCAAAGATGTCTTTTTTTTTTCTTTTTTTTTGCTTTTCTTGAATGCAAAATGTACATCTATATATATATTTTTTTGGACAGTTTTGGCTTATTTACTGCTGTGTGTTCTTTGATCAACTGACCTTTTGTTTTGTTTTTTTGTCTGTGTCCTCTAGTTAATGACTAAAGTAGTTGACAGTTATTTCAATAATCGATTCACAGTCATGATTAATAGTTTGAAGATCACAACAAGCAGTTTAAGATGCTGAATTGGCCTCCGGCTTCTATACGTGTCAAGAATCTTCTGCATTTTCACAATCAAAACTGAGACCGATCATTAATCGGCCTGCTTATGAAATAAGCAAGGCTGCAAATAACAGCCTGAAAAACTACTTTGAATTCACGGTCATCCAACACAGGTGATATAACCTCTTTAAGTGATTTATGAGTTTAATAGTCCCCAAGGGGGGACATTGGCATTTCAGTTCAGTCTGCCCAAGCGAGCAAAAAAAAAAACAAAACAACATAAAACCCGGGTAGACGGTGCCGGAGGCTGCAGCCATGGGCGATGCTGCCCTTTCATTAGAAGTTAGCTGTGGCGACATAATCGTGTAAGTTTGTTTGTTTTGTTTTTTTCACTCCACTCTTTCTGCAGCAGTTGCTTTTTAGTTGCCTACACACAGAGCAAAATGGAGGATTTTGCACTAGCAAAACTGTTACTAGCGTCTGTGTCCAGAAGGGAGCAGCCTTGTTAAACTGGATTCCTCGGCAGGAATCCAGTTTAAGAAGGATAGCATACCCTTCATAAAGCCACACAGCCTCCATGTCTTCATCTGGTTGTTTTCTGTGTCTCTGGCAGCCCGGGAACCCCTTCCCACCTGGGACAAACAGATCCAGTCTCTGTGTTTTCAAGTCAACAACCTGCTAGAAAAGATTCGCCAGGCAGCTCCAGAGTGGGCAGCCCAGGCTATGGAAACCCAGATGACCCAGTGAACATCAGTACGCCTCCCCCCACACTTTTGTCTTCCTGCTCAAACAATGTCATCTCTGAAGCCCCAGTTATTAAAACACCCGAGAAGAACTTTATATTGTTTGTATTTTTTTTTTAATTATTATTATTAATATTGTTTAAATAACAACAATCCTCCAGCTGTGGAGGAAGCCAGTGAATGTACTTTCAAGAGCGACTAATGATTAGCATGTTAACAATCTGGCCTCATAAGTTAGCATGTAATAAGGTTGACAACGTGCCGTGTGAGTGGTTGGTGAATAATGGCATACTTGTTGGTACAAAGCTGTATTTTCAGTGAAGAGAAATAAATCTAAAGTTAAAGTAGCCTGTTGAGCTAAATAGCTGTCATCTTTTTCTCTTTTTCTTTTTTTCATTTTTTTGTTTTAGCAACAGTAAATCTCCATTTGGAGTTATTTTTTGCTTTATGGCCTCTTATCTGTACGTTTAAATACAATAAATTATCAACTAAGGTTTTTAAGAGTATCAATGACGTAAAAATAACTAGTTTTAAAAGTTGTAAAAGAAAAACATCATTCAAAAATAAACCTTATGGATCATCGGTAGATGTGAACGGCTCTATTAAAGCAGGACTTTGGCTCATAACTCGTATCATCCAGGGATCTTCAGAGAGTCGTGGACTTTGATGCTGTAGGCAGAAAGCGTCTCCAGTTGCAGTCAATCTCGTCCTACCTACAGTTGTTGGTCATACAGGAATAATGGATGTTTTTTTTATTTATTTTTAAATCCCTGCGTTCCCTCTTTAAGTCAACAATACATAGGATGTGACCTCACATGTTGTGGTTAATTCATTTTGATAATCTGCATTGTCAAACTTGGAGGCCCACTCGGGGAAACACGACGACATTCTGTGAAGCTTCGTAGATTCAAGAGAAAATTTGCAATAAAACGAAAGAGAAACAAGAAAGCGCATATAACCTAAGAGCGTTTATTAAAACTATTTAATTTACAATCAAGTCTTCATGTGTTCCGAGAGCCTTCCTGTGGAAGACGACAGCAGTTTTACAAGCCAGTGTTGACGGAAACCAAGAGTTTTACAACATATTATTAAAACTCTTAGCGGCACATTTTAATGACCGCAGTACATCATAACCCTGGGTGGGACTAATATCAGGAGATAAATGTGGCTTCCCAAATGTGGAGCAAAGGTTGGTGGATAGAGGAAAAACAAATCACGAGGTAATTGATGGAAAAGGTGAATGGCATAACGTGAAATAATAAAAAAAAATAAATAAAAAAAACGACATCATAACCAAAATAATTTCTTCATCAAGAGAGAGAGAGGGAAAGGCTCCTCCCTGTCAGTCCAGCAGTCCAGGGGGGGGTTTATGGCTTCTCCGTCGTCAAGACGTCGCATCTATAAGGCACAGCAGAGAAACGCAGTTTCCCATCAGTTCAGCACTCACAATTACGCAAAAATCGAATGGTTTTTGTGCGTGAGACGCTCACCTGTTTAGAAAATGCCCTGCTCCTTTCTCCGGTTGATGTCCCGCTTCAGCTGGCAGGTGGCGCACAGCATGCAGCAGGCGGCCGCCAAGTAATCCTTACACAGTGATCCCTGCGAGCACAAAACAGTCACTATGAGAGGTTGGTTCTCCTCACCGAGCTGATAAAAGTCAAAAATAGACCAACTACTAAAAAAAAAAAAGAGTATGGATGCCAAGAGGAAGTTCAGTTTGTGTGGGCAGAAATATGATGCACTAAGCAAGGATTATAAATTATAGGGGCTTTAAACAGGAACTGGAAAACAAAGAGGATTGTGCATTCTACATTTTTTTGTTTACTAGTTGTTCATAGCAAAAAAAAAAAAAACAATCAAACACTTTAGCTTTCTGTCTTGCCAAACTGAAAACTTTTATCATCCTGTTTTTGGTAGAAAGAGAGAAAGTGGAAAAAGGATAAATCATGCAAAAATGATAAATTATGAAATTATTGAGCAAGTTTTCTTTCATCATGCGATTAATTAATTTATTGCTTATTGCGACAGGCCTACATATTCATAAAAAGAAACAAACCAAAACAAAAAAAAACACGTTTTATGGGCCACCCCCAAAATTGAGAGCCCTGGGCTACTGCCCCGTTAACAAACTTAGAAACTAGTAGTTGTGTTTCCCACCTTTCTGGCGTACAAAATGGTGGGTAACTATAAAATGAAAATATGATCTGACGATACAGCTAAACTTCCTGGGAAAATACTGCGAAAACACGACACTTTTAGCTTGTGGAGGTAAAAAGTAACAGTTTTTTAGACGCATTTGTTCTTTAAAAGTTTGTTTAACAGTGACGCCACCGTTTGGCCGGATGCCAATGTGGCGACAGCAATGTCCCTCATTGCAAGGACTTGAGTTTTTCTGTGTGTTTGATTTGGATTCTGTGTCAGTTGAGTCTCTGTGTTGTCCCGTCTCCCCCTTGATTGATCCCAGCTGTGTCTAGTCCCCTTGATTGCCTTCTGTGTATTTAATCCCACCTGTGTTTCTTGTTCGCTGTCGGGTCCTCGTCTATCCTGTCTGTTGTCTTCAAGTCGAGTCCTGTTACTACCAGTGTGAGTCGTTGCCTCTGCTCAGTCTGGACTGTTGAGATTTTTGTCATTCAATCATCACTGCCTTGATTTTAACCTGGGCCTACTGCTTTTCTCCTCACCATCTACACCCTACTTCACGATACTCATCTGTCACTCTGCCAAGGCAGCCTGAGAATCACGCCTTTGTCATAAAAGTATTGTAGTAATAATACTTAAATTATGTATTAAATTACATCTCAAAACATTTTTCACTTGTCAGCTTTCTGCTGACAGGTGTACAGAGGTCAAGTACGCAGAGGCGGTTCTGGTATAAACGGTTCCCTGGGCAGGTCCAGCCATGTGGGCTCCAGGCGGCGCTTACACTGTGAGGAGGGACAATTCCCTATTGAACGGACAGATAATTATTCAACCAACTGTTGAAGTTGCTGAGAAGATATTTACTTTAACCACCCATGCTCTGAAATAGTAATTTAAATATTAAATCAAGCACATTTTGTCAAATAGCTTCTTCTGGGTTCTTTCAGGTGCATTTATTTTAGCCGTTTTCTAATGCTACCTTTAATGGAACATTCTCCTCTACCTACTTCTACGGTAGAAGTTGTGAATTCAGCTTGCTGCTGTTGCTTCAGGCGCTCACCCTGATGTTGTATTTGGTTCTGTAGACGCCGCGGATCGGCATACCGACGCCACACAGACAGCACTCGTTCATGTCGCTGGCGATGGAGCAGCCGAGACATGGGAAGCAGAAAAACCCGAAGCAACCTTAAGACACAAAGAGTGGAACCGCATTAAAGGAGATGGAAAGGTGGAGAAACTCCACCTTTCCATCAGTGAATCCATTGTTAGATATTGGCTTTATGTCGAAATATGTCAAGAAAAAAAAAAGCCATTGTAAAAAGAATACATAAGAACTTCTATGCACTACATGGCCCTACATGGGTTTGCCCATGTGATGGCCCCACATGGGCAAACCCATTTGGGTCCCATATGGTCTGCCCTCTTTTTGTCCCATGTGGGGCCCACCTAGGTGTGCTGGCTGGGTTCTGTAGTGTAATGATAAATGTATGATAAAAAGCAAAAGACCTGTCACTTGTGGCGTGACAAAATATGAAAAGGTTCAAGAGATATTTCTACTTTTTTTTAACCCCTTCTGATCGCTTTTTGCACTGTTAAAAAAAAACTGACGAGGAATTTACATAAAAAAGCATGAAACTGCAACAGTGAAATGTTGTAAAGGGGGAAACTTGTGAAATTAACATTTAACTTTTACAGACTTAACTTCTTATTATTAATGTAATCCTGCTGTAATATAAACCCCTTTTTTTATTGAAAAATGCTGAAAATGATCAAAATTTCAAACAGTTCATTTGGGGAGGGGTGGAGGAAAATAAAAAAAAGAGAGTAGAAAGCTCCTCACAGGTCCCACAGTCCTCGCAGCAGTCGCACAGGCCCGTCTGGAAGTCGGAGGGCTCGTATTTGCCTGGTTGGTTGGTCACAGCCATGACGGTGAAAAAAAAACTCCTCTCTGTGGGATGAAGAGAATCCGAAATCACTTAAATCTCCTCCCTCGCAGGTCTCCGCAAATCTCTCCTCGCTTTAAGCGTCGACCAGTGTGGAAGCCGCGGTTTCCGGTTAGAAGAGTAAATCTTACCAGGTCAGAAGGACGGTGACACCGCTGAGTCAGTCTCCTGGGCGACAGGTAGAGAGCAGGAGGCGGCGGCGGCCTTTATAAGCGACCAAAGATGGCCGGCTGGGGGGCCGCGTACGTGCGACGCCCCGTCCAATCGCGATGACACGGAAAATAGATTGTTAAACACACCTATACACACCCCACGGTAAGGCGGTAAAACCTCAGCGGTGAGGCTTTTCCCTTTGTTTTTTTTCCACTTACATCTTTCTCAGGAAACATTTACAGCTCATGTGATGTTCCACGTTGGCTACGACGGCGTCAAATTGAAGTCAAATGTGAGACAGGTCCTGGAAGGGAGCTTGAAGGTGTGTGGAAACGATTAAAAATAGATTCATGTTGTATCAGAGAGGCAAATGTTGAATGCGAGTGCCTTTGTTGAAAGCAGAATGTCACCCGAACAGCTCCTCAGATCTGTATGTAATGCTTCATATTCATAGATGGTTTTACTCTCATGCTTTTGTTAGATGCCATTAAAAAAAAAAAACGTATAAAGACAATATAATTTTCCTTCCAAAAATACTCAATTTGCTTATCAAAACTATGAGTGTTCTAAAAAGACATTGTAAAAAAGAAAGGTGCACGAAAACATATGCCGACATGATTTTCTTATATAGCACACACTCAAAAAACATCAACTAAAGATGATTTAAAGCTTAATTTTTCACGTTTTTTTCCTCTATTTCTTTTCCGTATGCTGTCCAGCCTCCAGTAATAAAAGTAACTAAAGAATTCTCTCCTTTTTTCTCTCTTGTTTTTCTCTCTTTCTTTGCCAACCCCTTCGCTACCAACTTCGCAGCTGTTGCTATTTTTCGCGACTTTTCAGACTGAAACATCGGTATCGGCCGAAATCGGAATCGATCGGAATCGATCGGGCTTTTTAAAGATCGGCGCTCGGCCAGAAAACTGCCATCGGTGCGCCGCAGCAAACATGTGAAGAGCAAGCAATGAAAAGAAACGAGCATCAATAATTGTTCCACTGGTGGTATGTTATCCCACACTCCCACCGCTCCCACTAAATAAATATTTGGACGTGTGTTTCATGTGAAACCAAGCTCATATTCGAGGACTTTGTGAGCTGCGTTAATAACGGCCCGCCCTTTAGCGCCGATAGCATTAATGTCAGACAACACAAAATTCATACAATCTTAATGAGAGACTGACAGGACGCCATAAACGCCTTATCATGCACTGTGGGCTGGTGGACAGTGTGATTTTTATGGACGCTGGTTGCGGGAAGCCAGATTAGATTCCATCTTGGACTGACTCAACTGGGCGGTGGCCCCGCTCCAACACCAAGAGAGGATCGGTTTTAACCAGAGGATATTTTTTTTTATACTCACTTTGGTTGTATTACTTTAATTGAGCTAATACATAATGATTATAAGATGGGGGAATCAGTGGTTTTCAAACTTTTTGCACCATGAGCCAAAAACGTAGGAGTGACATCATTCTGTTTTTGCCATTAGAAACGCAAAGGAGTTTTAAAAAGTGACAATGGAAAAGCATTTGCAATTTCTCTTCTGTATTTTTTTATTTTTAGGCAACTGCATGTGTAATTCCGTGAAGCTGACCCATTATGCTTCCTCAAACAGATTAGGACGGGCCTATAGGCAACACAAAAAACATTACCATTACATTTTTCTTTTGCACAACATCCCTTAGAAATCAGATTTTAGTGCGTCAGGTTCTGTCTATTCCGAGCTCCTTTCAAAATGAGCTTTTAGATTCTCTTGTCTCTTTAAGTCCAGCTGCTGCTGGCCACGCCCCTCACCCCTTAGCTCAACATTTACACTCCAACGTGAAAATGGCTGCTAACAGAAGCGCAGCTACAAAACTGGACATCTTTGAAAAGCAGAAGCGGAACCGACAAGACCGCAGGAAGTGGTTTCTGGATGGCAGGTCAACAACAAAACACTTGTCTTTTTCACAGCAGCCATTGTACACGGCCGTAAAACCCGCTCACCGAACTTGCTGGAGCTCAGCTCGGGTTGCTAGGTAACGGCGCAGGTCCTTTCGATTGTGGCTCAACAATCCTGAGGATTTTTGAAATGTTTTCCAGTCACCAAATTTTTTTTTACTGTTTTTAGAAGCATTTGAGACCCAAATGGGAGTATAAAAACTTACAAAGTGTAAAATTTTGCGTTATAGGTCCCCTTTAAAAACTGTTCATACCCTCGAACTTGTCCATAGTTTGTTGCATTATATATTACTTTCATATTCTAACCACAAAATCTGTATCTTTTATTGAAATTTCACATAACAGAACAACATACGTGAGCACTCAGTTGTGTAGCTGAAGGGAACTGATGCACAGTTTTCAAATTTCTTTGAAATGACACCCTAGATTTAGGTCTGGACTTCAACTAGGCCATTCTAAAACATGAACAGGCTTTGGTCTAAGCAATGAATTTGTAGAGCTGCCTCTATATTTAGTAGACGTGTCCCTCTGGCACAGAAAAATGGCTTTTTGCATTGTAAAGGTTTGGATTGTGGTGATAAACGTCCACCGCAATCAAAAAAAAAAAAAAAAGAGGTCTTATTCCAGGTTTTCTTCCAGGGTTTCTGGCAACATAATGCTGCCACCACCAGCGTGGGGACGGAGTGCTTAGTGTTGCATTTCTCTTCTGCAGAAAGACCTTTGCACGTTAGCCAAACAGCTTGGTACAGGTTATTTATTGAGTTTTCAAACATAAAAATATGGATCTTTAAATGATCAACAATCGAACATTGAGCAACTGAAAAAGTCACAGAAAGAGGTTGCTGCACCTCAGAAAACACGTGACATATAGCACTATATTGCTCAACACTATTTACTTATAAACAGTAAAACTTATATATGCTCATGGCTTTTCAGAACATTCCAGTCTGTCCCTACATGTCAACGCCATAAACCTCGGAGCTGACGCACCAGCGCCACACCTTGTCCCCCCCTTTTTTTTTTTTTTTTTCTCTTTGTTGTGTTTTTTTACAACCGCAGATATATTTGCGTATCCATCGCTTTCCTCCACGTGTCTCTGTCAGCAGTTTTCTGAGCCTTCGGGTTTCCAAATGCCGTGCTGTGCTCCGTTTTGCACACACGGTGGCGCTGCTTCCCCAGGAAACCAACCGAGGCCTCCCCGCCGCCGCCCCTCCTCCCTCCGGTCTTTCTGCGTTATGAGCTCACATAATAACGACCTGGCTGTAATGATATGGGCTCCCGGCATAATGAGCGGCTGTAACTGAAACTCAGGAAGGGGCATGATTTTCAATTTCCGACAGAATAAAGATAGACGCGCTCCAAATGACTCTGAACAGGGCTGTCATTAGGCTGCAGCTCCCACGCAGCGGCTTCTCAAACGTGGGGCTTGGCGAGGACGAGCAGAGCGGCTCTAGCGGGGAACGCGCAGGTCCACGTGTGTTTTAAGCAGCAGGATGTCGAGATGTGCTTTCATATATACTTTCATATATCTTTTATACTCCCATTTATCTGACTGTTGCTAAGACAGACTTCAATACAAACCGGGCAAAAAGCACTACGTTGTTTTCTTCTTTTAGTCATTAGTTGGTGTTACCAAAGTTGAATCTCTTACCCAAATGGTGGGATTCCTTCAAATGGCCACATGATCAGTTTGAGACGTCAGTGGTGACGGTATCGAAATGTTTCCATCAAAATTTTGTTTTTGTCTCTTTTTTTTTTCTTTTTTTTTTTTTTTGTAATATCTTGGAGACCATAGCTGAAATTGTAAACGATACTACATTCAAATTTGGATTTTTGTCAAGATTATAACAAAGCGACAGTGATGTCAGATTTTCTGCCAAGTCATCACATTATTGAGATTTGAATCGAATACGCTATTTTCACAACTTCATCTAGGCTTTCGGCCATTAACTCCGGACTCGTCCAGTAGAAGTTCTACCAGGCCAATCGGTGAACAGGAGGAGAAGTTGGGAATCCTAATGTGCCTGGAGTTTTAACAATGGCAGCGGTGGAAGTGAACAAATCCACGTTGAGCAAGCTTCCAAATATAAAGTTGACAACCGAGTTGTTTGGCTCCGCACTTCTTTCTTTGCAGTAGAGGACGGTTGTTTACAGCGCAGGCAACTTCGGGTAAGCTTCATAGCATCGGACTGGCGCATTACAGACGTCAGGGGCAAACGCTAGCAGTCGTTTCTCAATAGTAGAGACCCTCTGTACGAAACAAAGCGTAGAACATGGGACTGGTTTTTACCAGGCTACATTATCACAGGATTATTGTTAATTTTATGCTTTCATTACCTGTCTAAGAAAAATAGGATTTCTTCACATTCTGATAACCTGAAGAATCCCAGCATTCTGCATGGGATACATGTATTTCTTCATCAATTTGACTGACTTGTTTTTTTGTTGTTGTTGTTGTTGTAAATGTTCTTAAGCATTTGTCTTTTTTTGTAAGCGAGCAAAAAGTGTAGCCTCTTCAGTCCATCCAGTTGACCAGCAGAGTGCAGGCGCTGGAGGGACGAACCAGCTTTACGTTAAGCTCCAAACATCTTAACTTCTTAGCAAAACTGTCACTTTGGAGATTTTGCTGGTTTTCTCAATAAAAGAACCTCGAACCATTAAAATGGCATGACGGGAAATTTGACCGTTTTCAAAGCAAGCAAAGCTTTTTGAACTCTTGACATACCTTTATAGCTGAATAATGGCTCTCAATGTGGTTCAGTTCCAACATCGTAGGAAAGCCTTTGTAACACTTTCAAGACTGAAATCAATGTGGATGATTTTATTTCTTCTGTTCTTGAAGTTCTTCAGATCAGGACATGAAGTGTTGCTTTTTGAGATCTTTCAGGAAAATTCATGTGGTCAGACAGGTAATGTTTCAGTGTTTTCTACATTTCTGATTGTGTTTTATCAGGCTGGTTTGGATAGACTTTCCCCCCGTAATCAAAGGCATAATTGAAAATCTGAAACGCTGAAGTGTAACGAAACTGAATGCAAGAGGAAAAGTATTTTTTCCAAAAACTGTTACGTATATCCAACATTACTCTTATTTCAGGGTCTCTCTGAACTAGTTTCAGAGCATTTATTTCAGCGGTCCTCAGAAATTAGTTTGAACCAAACGTATAGTAAGAAATCAAAACCAAGTTGTTGACAATAAGAAGACACCAGAAGAAGCCTCGTCATTGTTTACCGGCCACCATTTTGAAGTAACTAATGACCTGAAAAAGGAGATCGAATATGAAATAATTAGATGGCAAAATGTTTTCAAATATTTTTGCTGTCAGTGTGTTTAAGGTAAAGTCTGTATGAGACTTTGTAAAAAACATTACATCACTTAAGATATCTTTAGTCTTTTATTCACTAGGTAGTTAACACAAGCAATTGCTAGTTATGTTCCATGTTCACACTTTGGCCAAAAAGATTGGGTCAAAAAGTTGGTTTACACAAACTAAGAAGCTATAACTTTTTTCTTTTTAAAATTTTAGCGCAATTAAACAGCTAGGTTTGTGGAACAATTGTGTTTTGAACATTGTGGTTGTGTTAACATAACAATGCAAGCTTGTTTGAAATAAAGATCCAAAGAGGAGGATAAAATATTATCTTCTATTGTTATGTGTCAATATAAAATAATGAATTCATCATGTGGTCAACAAAAGCCTTATTAGATTGTCTGAGGTTTTTTAAATCTGTGTTCAAAACTAAACTGAACGCAGAATCCTTTATTTTAACCCAGATATTACTTTATTCAGGAATTCAAGTTGCTGTCGATTCTTTTCAACTCAAGTCTTTTGACCTCAGATTGAAAATGTAACCCAGTTAGGAACCTCAATTGAATCAATGGGTTGGTTTAACCCTACTGAACTAAATCAATCAAGGACCAAGGACTGGCTTAGAAAAAAAAAATAGAGTAGATTGTTTTCAATTCAGCATGTGCTATACTATATAAATACCTCAAAAAATCCTAATTTAACATGGAAATGAATGTGCTCCGTCTCTAAAATTTTAAACTTGGGTTTTAAGTAAAAATACTTAAGTGTTTGATTTTAAAACAACCAGGAGTTTACAAAAGGCAAAATCAACATCTAAGGCACTGCAGACCTTTCCTGCATTGGTTATGGTCCATGATTCAAAAAAGCAGAAGAAAGAAAGACTGGGGGGTTGGGGGCACTGCATCGACAAGAGGGTTGTAAGGCAAAAACCACCTCACAGGCTCATCTCACATTTTTCCAAAATATGTTAATGATCCCCAAGACTATAATGAGGCATGGTGAGGTAAAAGTGGATTATGTGGATTTGTTTTTGGAAGGTGTGCATCTCATTACATCTGGGTTAACATTGCCAAACATGGTGGTAGTAATCATAAACTCAGTATTCTAGCAGAAAACGCTGAAGGAGAGAGTCCTGCCATCGGTTTATGACCAGGTCTGGACTGAAATCCAAGTGAGATGTTTTGGCATGACCTTAAATAGGTGTTTCTTGCTTGAAAATCCTCCAATGCAGCTGAATTAAAATAACTGCTGATAAAAGTGTGCCAAAGTTCCTTCACAGTGATGCAAAAGTCTAATCGCCAGTTATCTAAAATGCTTGATGGTAGCTTTAAGCACCATGGTTGGTATTAGGGATTCAACCAATTAATCTACTAACCATTAATTGTCAATTAATGGTTTATTAGATTAAAATGAGTTCCAGTCGGTTAACTAATGACGTCTTCTTAGACCTTCTTCTAGTGTTTTAGTTTGGCCGCCATCCAGCAGAGGGTGCTGGTGGTCATCCTTAAGCGGAGCCGTACAGAAACAAATATGGCGGAGAAACAGCCCATGAGGAGTCTGTTGTGGGATGGAAAATGCACTTAGTGTGGTTCTGTTTCGAAATATAGCTACACGAAAAGTTCACCTTAATAGCGCTCATTCAGCCGCGTCAACTTCTCATTCAAAAATTACTGATGTGATACAAAGGGAAGATAAATAAAGCAGAAAACTTGTTACATGATGGGGAAAAAAATACATATTGTGGCAATAAGGACGGGCTGCCGTGAATTAATGCACTTCATGGTGTAAAGTTTTAACTGTCCTTTCAGAGCAAACTATTTCTGTATACATCTGTGTTAATGGAGGATTAAGTGTGTCACATATTTTATTTTTCTACATTCAGCAGCCTAAGAGGTTAATGTTTGTCTACGTTTAACAATGTGAGAAAACCATAATGCTCAGTGTGCAATACTGCGGACACAAAATAATGTAAGAACTCAAATGTTTTTATTTAAATTAAGCATATCATGAAAAATGTCGCCCTTTTATATGGAAGACGGTTGGCGCTCTTGATACCAGAGTAAACTCGGGTGTTTTAAGAAAATAGCCGCTTATCGGTTAATTGCTAGTTGATGGATAAGATCAATCAACTCCAGATTAACTCATTAATAAGTAGCCGGTGCTATAGCTTATGGGGCTCACGAGCAGTTAAGCTTCCAGGTTGATTTGGATAGATGTTCCCTTAAATAAATGGAAACTTCGTTTCAAATCTGAATTTGGTTACGTTCGACCGACATTAAAACGATGAACGTGAAATACGTAAACGTATTTCACGTTGTTACTCCAGAGCACCGTGCATCTGCCCGGAGCCCCTCCAGTTGGGGATGTGAGGGCTTCAAACAGCTCAAGTGTTATTTCAGGCCAGCACTGATGGACATGCGCACAGCTGATGGAAGAGAGGCACATCTGCACTGACGTCACCACCCACCCCCCTCCATTTGTGCAAAAAAGAAAAAAGAAAGCAGCCAATTTGAAGCCGTCCTGGACATACCGGGTCCTCTGCGCAGTGAGGAGAAGCAGCCTCCCAGCCAACTTTTGCTGCTGTTTGATGCACCCTCTCCCCCCCCCCCTCCCTCTCCTTCTCCTCTCTCTGCTTTCCTCCTCTATTCAAACCTTCCAGAGCTACGCTGAGCCACAAGCATGAACACAAAGTCCAGATTATAAAGGAGAGTAGATAGACTTTAAACGGACCCCTCCTGCTGGAAGTCCAATACTCTTAAAAAAAAAAAAAAAAAAAAAAAAGCTGAATAAGAACTCTTTCCTTTTTTTTTGTAGTTTTTTTTTTTTTTTTTTTTTCGGGTGTCCCCCATGAGCTGAGGGGGGGGGGGAGAACTCACACTGCAGATCCAGCAGAGGATGGCAGAATTCAAAGAGGAGGTGAGAAGAGCATAGTGAAGGAAGTTTGTGTGCGGAACTTTAAAAAGGAAAGAAAAGAAGAAGAAGAAGAGCTGGAGAAGACTTTTGAGCCGAGCTCCACTTTGCACACTCGGACCGGAGCTGACAATGAGGATGGGCATGGTAAATCTCTTCCCCTCACTCCTCTCTCTCACCTCACAGGGAGCAGGTCGGTATCTTCGCGCTGCGTTTCTCGGTGCGTGCAGTTAAATCCTCTCAGGCTGTTTTTTTTATTTTTATTTTTTTTTTATTCTGCACGGCCGCATTTACATACAGCCTCAGTTTATTTCGGGCGACGCGAGTTGGGGTAGTTCTGGGAGCCGGTTGCATGGAAATAAACGCAACGTTTTACGCACAGGCTTTTTTTTTATTTTATTCTTTCTTTCTTTCTTTTCTGTTTGCAGAGTGTGAAGTTCCGCAAGTTGGCCGTACGCAAACTTTGAAGATCTACGTTCCATGCAGCAAATAATTAGAATGTTAATAATAACAAGCGGCGCGGTTTATTTTGATTTGCTGGGGCTCCCCGAGGGTTGCGTTTGAGGTACCGGTGTAATGCATGCGGGCCGGCTGCCAGCTGTCTGGGTCAGAGTGGCCAAGTAGGCTGCTCTCTGTCTGGACCGCTGGAGCTCCACAGCTGGGGGAAATGCACTCATAACCCGCGATGTTCTCCGAGTCACTTAAGCCACATTTCTGCGCCCCACCACTCCTCTTTTTTTTTTTTTTAATCACCGGACGTGTCCCCGCGTCAGAGATCATCGACGTGCAGAAATTCGATCACGCCGACTTTTTTTTGGGATTCACGCGCGCCTTTCAACACGTCACAAATCCTCCGGTTTTTAAGTCCCAGCGAGTCGGTCATTAAACTGCCATCGATGTGTGATTAATAAGACGCGAAAAGTAAAGTGAAGAATCTGTCGAGGAACCTGTTGGAACTGGGAGACGCGTTTGGGTTCTGCCTTCATTCATTTACTCGGAGCTTTGGGCTGTTTTAGCTGAAGATGAGGTGAAGCAAAACCTTGTGTTTACCCAGTATACAGTGGTGGTGCCCTGCCTCGCCACCCCTCCCACAAGTCAGTAGTTTGCAGAACCATGTTTCCTTCGCCTCTAGTCCTTCAGGGTATGTCTTTAGCAGCCCAAGCTCAGTAAGTTTGGGTGATGAGCTTCAGCGAACATCAGTTCAAAGCCGTTCCGTTGTAAGGTCTTGCTGTTTGCTTACTGAATGTGAGGCAGCGTTTAGACTGGTCTCCTAACTCCACATAGGCCCCCATCCGTTTTCCCTTCAGAGGAACAGCATCCCCGCAGTATGACGTTTCCACCACCGTGCTTCACAGAGAGCGTGTTCTGCTTGACGGACAGCATTAGGCACAGCATTTTACAGGCAGAAGAAAGCTTCACTTTGGTCTCATCTTTGTCACCTACATGGCTTTTGGCAACCTTTCAAACAGGACTTCCTAAATCATCCTTTTAAACAATAACTTTCTTCTTGCCACTCCAGGTCAGATTGTGGGTTGATAATTCCCCTTTCAGTTGCTTCCTCAGCCAGACCTCTGAATCATTTCCAAACTACAGTCAGTTTAGATTGAGAGCTATGTCTAGGTAGGTTTGCCATGTTCTTTGGACTAAATTGTAATTTGTGTGGTCTTTGTAGCTTGAAATATTGTTTTATAACTTGTATTCATTGCTCTGCATGAGGCTGCTTTTTCACCAGGTTCTCTAAAACCTCTTCTCCATTGAGACTCACTCTAGGTGGTTTCACAGCAGGTGTTGACTAATGTCTGGTTCAGTTCTAGCCCACTTGGTGGGAATGTGTGTGAAAGACAATGAGTCCACAGAAACTATCATCAGTGCTCTGATTATGTCAATTGCCGATTTCTCCCAAATCTCTTGGTATATTTGTTCATTGCAGTGTTACCCTGTCCAGTTGAGGCAGACACTGTCAACTGGATAATTGATAAACATTTCAATCATTTCAACCTCAAGGTTTGACCATAGAATTATTGATTTTGCATCTAGTCATCTCCCAAACTACTACGGTCTTATTACAGGTTGATAATGGCGGCTGAGACGTTGTTGTTCATAAATCCACCGACCAATCAACCAAATAGCTTGTGCACAATACTCAGCTAGGTCCAGCTTGCGCCTGCTGATTCCCAAAAAAAAATGGGGTAGATCCATGCAGTATCTGCAAATGCAGACGAATCTGGCTGGGGTTGTCTGAGGAAGAACCAGTTAAAGCCACACCCATAGGGAAAGTAGCTTAACAAACCTATGAGGCAAACAGACTGAATTTCCATAGCATTTATTGAATGAACCAGCCCTGTTTAGTCCGCTTTAATTGAACTCTAGTTCGTTTGTCTAGAAAATCCAGTTCATTTGGGGAGGTGTGAATGCACATTCAAACTCCGATGTGGACCAAAGCCAGGTTTGAGCACTCTAAAGATGTTAAATCTTAAACTAAAGATGATCAAAAACCAGAGGAATAGCTCAGACTCTGTTGATTGGATGTACGTATTATCAATACTAAAGACAGTTGGTTTGCCACTGACGAGCATTAAATAGATTTTTTTTTTTTCGGAGACGCCCCCTTGTGGAATGGCGGCCTGAGTGAAGAGTCATATTGCCCAAATCAAAACAAGTAATAATTGGTTTGTTTTTTAACTCATTTGTCATTTTATATCATTTCAAACTAAAATGTGCTTCTACATTTTATGTTTTTTTTTAACCAAATATTCAGATACATGATCAACAGGTTGATTTCAAAAGCAATAGTTCTGACATACGGTAAAACCCAGTCTGATGTCCTTCACAGGAACGCCGGTGGGTCAGCCAGGACAGGCGTCCGAGACAGAGCCTCTGATTTCTCGACTTCCACCCGAGGCCAATGGAGGACGGAGTTTTCCCCCGAGCTGCTGACATGCATTCAGAGGCCTGTGAGATGTGGACCGGCTCGCCTTCGGGGGAAATCTGAGACCTTGAATGAGCCGCGGGACACAGGCGGGAGCGTTTCAGTGAAGAAGAGAAACCATGGACCTGTTTACGGCGCGGCGCCAGACTGACTTTGCGCCTCTAACCCGACTGTAGCGCCCTCTAGCCGCACCCCATGTCACAGCCTTCCCCGAATTATGGAAATTTTGTGGAAGACGCTGACTTGGACACTGAGCCTAGTGGTGATGGCAGCTTCGGAATTTCAAAGACTTTCACACAGCTCTCAAGGTAGGACAGCTCCATAAAACCTAATTAGTTTTCCATACTTTAGAAATATATGCAAACTTGCTGCCTCAAAGTTGTTTAGTTTTCATTAAGTTAACTGACTGAGTGACATTAACTTGTGTAATTTTACTGAGTGTAACTTAAGCTACCTTAATAAATCTATGTTGTAATTATTTAAAGGCACCTGAATCTGAATTTATTTTGTATATCATCACCTTCCTAATTTCCTTTTATTTTTGCCTAAATCATCTTTTTTCAATAATCCACAGATTTTTTTATTTTCCAAAATCCCCAGCCTTTCACATTACTTCAAATTAACTAAATTGATTTTTAAAAAGTTTTCACATCAGGAGGTTGTCAACTTATTTAAAGAGGCAGTATTATGCATTTTCCAGGCACACAGTGAATTTTATATTACAATCAACTAACTATGACACTTTCAGTAGTTATAAAAATGATATATTAAAAATGATATAAGAAATTTAACTGAAAGCCTTGAAATTGGGCCTCTGTCTCTTTAAAACCTCCTGCTCTTTCTGAAATTCTGACTTCAGGAAGTCATCACAACATCTCTCCTTTGTTAGCACTTTAGCAATGGTTTTACTAGCTTCGCACTGAGAGCTAACTCGTATAACGAGTTAAGCAGATATGCACTTCCACTAGATGTTTGCTAATTGCTGCTGGCTAGTCTGAAGGAGCTTAGTGGGGTGCAGCGGGGGTGTGAGGTGGAAGCTTGGAAACCGCAGCTCCACTTTGAGGTGTTTGCACAGCTGAATGGTTGCCATGGGAAATTAAAGAATTTCTCAAACATGCATGAGAAAAACCCCAGGTATGTTTTTGATGAGGGAATAACTTTATGACATGATGTAAATCTAAAAAAAAATAATAATTTAGCATAATAATGCCCCTTTAAATTAAGCGCTTCTTATTACTAGGTGGAAACATAAGATAAATCCACTTCATTTATTCAACTAAAGTCAATATTGTCATTCACCATACACCCAAAAATTCACTGGACTTAGTTTAATTGAGTGTTAGCAAAACCTTCACTAAAGTCAAGTTATTCACTCATCTTTTTTCAATGAAATACAATGTTTTGATGTACAATGTGGGACAATTGGTAAAAAACCCTCCCAACTGATTCGTCTTTTGGCTCTTCTTCTCTCGCGTTCCTGTGAAAGAGGAGTTCCTGTCTTACCTGCAGCACTACCAGCTGACCGTCCCGGTGCGGGTGGACGAGAACGGAAACTTCCTGAGCTACACCGTGAAGCACCAGCGGCCGGGCCGGCGGAGACGCGCGCTGGCCGACCCCGCCGCCGACCCGCCGGGCTCCCGGATCTTCTACAGGCTGTCGGCGTACGGGAAGCACTTCCACCTGAACCTGACACTTAACCCCAACCTGGTGTCGAAGCATTTCACGGTGGAGTACTGGGGCAAAGAGGGGCCCGAGTGGCGTCACGACGTGCTGGACCACTGCCACTACGTGGGCTCCCTGCGAAGCCAGCACAGCACGACCCGAGTGGCGCTCAGCAACTGCAAGGGCCTGGTGAGTAGGACGCGCGCCAGGCACGAGACGATTCACGCTGTTTACCTCAAACAAACCCTCACATAAACGTCAGATAACTCACACATGCTGCCGCAGCTGCTGCTGCTCAGCTGGAGGATCCCGCTGGTTGTCTTGGCTCTTTTCCACCTGGCAGGCCAAGTCTGCTGGCAGCTCAGAGTGAGGTCATGCTCATGTAGGAGAATCAAACAATGTCTGCGATCTGGGAAAGTGACGCCTCAGCAGCTCGGCTCACGTTCCTCCGGTTGTCACGTTACGCTCACGTGTCTCAGGGGCCCACAGACGAGCGCTCTCCGCTTTAAAGCCCGTCGCATGTCTTCACCACAGGTGTCAGAGCGTTTTATTAAGGTTCACCGTGCGATACAAATGCAGAGGCTGTTAGGTTTCCTCCATGCGTACTGTGCTATTTTTGCATGTAGGCCGGATAGTTTCTGACCAGAGCATTTCCTTCTTACAATTTTTACTATTTGAGTTGTTGTCAATTTCTGAAGGCAGTTGGCTGCTCTGGATTTTATTTTGGGGTATTAGATTAAAAAGGGGGACAAAACAAAATCTGATTTGGTGTTTTCACATTCTAGTTGAATGCTAACTGTTAGCTTAGCAGACTGCACTTAAAATTCTCAAGATGTTAGTTAATAAATCACATTTTAATCTAAAACTGTACATCAACAGAATAAATGTTTTCAACTCAAAACCCTTTTATAAACTCAGCTTTCAACTTGATCGTAAAACTTTGAAAAAATAATTCTTTAGAAATGTGACATTAGCATTCACAACGTTTGAAATTAAATAATAAAAATGGCCTCAAAAGAATTCTGTCTCGTTATTTTTGGCCCTTAGGATTGCCAACAAAAATTTTGGCAATCCTGACGTAAAAGAGGAGAAGTTTATTCTGATTTCATGTCAGACAGTGTAAAAAAAAAAAAATAAATCATATTTTTTTTTATACAGTGCATGTAACCTTCTGGTTTCAGCTCAGTGTACATGTGCAGTTGAGGCTGTGCGTATACAGAGTTTAGCTGATCTTTACTTTTTTACCTGTAACGTTGTCATATCCAGAAACAAGGCAAAGTACTCCTTTACACAAAAAGTAATTTGCTTCTTAAGCAAACTTTGAAGCAAATCTTTTTTTTTTTTTAAAAGTAAAACATTTTATGTTTTGCTAATAACATGTTTTTTTTTATTCATTCTAACAGCATACATTTGTATTATTACTACATTTAATCAAGAAAGATCCATAAAGGTTTAAAATCTCATTGGACCAAACAGACATTGAGCTTACAAATAAACTTTTACGAAACATTTTAAGATATAAGTAAAGAACAAATAATTCAAAATGACAAGCATCCATCCAGGCGGATACTCGTTTGACATAATTTTGTTATCTTTTGAGAGACACTGGTCTCATTTCCTTTAAAGGAGCAGCATCAGGTAAAATCAACTGTTTTGAGCTTTTTGTCATGTTATAATCTTATCCCCTCATCAAAACATATCTGGAGTGTTGTTCATTCATATTTGAGAAATCCTTTACTCTAATCTCCCATGACAACCATTCAGCTGTGCAAAGCGCCTGGATGGACTGAATTCCACCATCAACTAAGTTTCTCTTCGCTCCTTCAGACTAGCTGGCAGCAATTAGCAAACACCTGGTGTAACAGGGAACTGCTGAACTCATTATAGGAGCTGCTTCTGAGTGCAACGCTGGTAAAAAGTTGTTAAAGGGTTAATAGAGGAGACATGTTGTGATAACTTCCTGAAGGCGGAGTTTCAGAAAGAGTAGGAGCTTCTTAAAGGGCCAGATGCTCAATTGTAACACGTTAAATCAGTATATCAAATTTCTTTGATTTATACAGCATTTTTATAACAACTGATACTTGATTGTGCTATAAAATGGCACTATGTGCATAGAAAACACATAATACTGCTGCTTTAAAAGGAGAATCTTTTGAGTCATTTTCACAGCATTTTTGAATGGTGATTTTTGTGCTTATGTCTTTTGTTTATAAATCAGTACAGATAGCTTAACATCCCTATGGCAATAACGTATCTGTTCAATTCAATTCATACTTTATTTGTACTGTTTAAAACAACATATTATTATTATCCTTTATTTACTTTTCTTTTTTACAAGAACGCAATACTGTGTGCTAGCCACATAAAATCCTATTAAAATAAATGTAAGTTAGTGGTTCTAATGTGACAAAATAGTTATGGAAAAAAAACAAACTCCAAGGGATATTAATAGCGATGCAAGGCACTGTAAAACAAACTTTTAGAAGCACTAATAAAGTGTCTAATTATCCTGTCTGGGTTTTTAGTCATCCAGAGACTCTGTGACTGTCCAGCGTCTCCCTGCTAATCAAGAACTTGGACGAGGTTTTAATAGCTGCTATCCCTCCGTGCTTCGAGTAACTCTAAAGAAGGAAGAAAGGGCCCAGCTTCTTATTGGCAACCAGAATCATGCGGAGCAAACATGTGGCCAAATGTGTTGGCAAGACCCGCGCTGAGTATCATAAATTGAATTAGTGTTTGCTCCTTTTCTTTTTTTTCCCCCCTCCAGCACCAAAAATGGACAAAAACTGTGTCTGTGCTTTAATGTAATCAGCTCTCTGGACAGTATGAGATCCTGACATCACACACCAGTAAAACCTTTGCATCGAACGTGTTCCTGCATGGGAGTGTGTTACGTGCTGAATTGCTTTTATTGTGGATTTTGCGCAGCCGAGGCTGTGTTCGCTATAAACCCAAACCGATGGGGCTTCTTATCGTTTATGCTGCACGCAAGCTCTTGGAACAGGAAGAGGAATGTTTTAAGGTTTGTCTTGGGGTAATTGATCGTTTTTGGTTTGTTAAAGTAATAAAAGATTACCAATTCACGTGTACGTAAAACACTCCTTCACTGGACAGAATAGGAATTTTATAAAGTACTCTGTACATATATATATATATAAGAAACCAGAACTAAAGTGGCAAATAATGAGATGTTAGTAATTTCAACTTGACAGCTTACCTTCCCTCTGCCTGATAAAGACCATCGCTGCTATCGCTGCTATCGGCGCTATCGCTGCCTGTTTTTGCGATTTATTTTCCAAAACAGATGCCTATATATGGGATGATATGCTCCTTGTATTATAGATGGCTGCACCTAGAACTCAGCATTTCCCTACCTGCAGGTGTGTTGGGCCTTTTCTAACTTCCTCTTGTACTTAGCTGTGCTGCAGCAATAATATTTGTAACTATTAATTTATTTTTTCAGTTATAGAATGTAGTAACACTAATGATTTCTAGCAACCTGGCACCATTTTGAGTCCTCTCAGGCAACAGCCCTTGTCCAATGAACTTTTATGTTTTGTCAACTTCAAAGTTCTACCTTTACAGCTTTTACTGACACTTAAAACGGCTGAATGTAATCCCTGAAGTTATGATTTATTAAATGGCTGCCAGAGAACAAAAATAATACAATCAGTGAAAGAACGACTTTTCAAGAAATATCAGCTTGTAAGGAAACGTTACCCAGCATCCATTTAGTTAGCACTGGTGCGTTTAAGCTGCTCCTCTAATGTAGCTGCTAGCTGTCCCGCAAGGTAAATGTTAGCGCACACATCAACAAGAACAAGTAGAGATTCTACTTCAGCAAATTTCTTTCTTTTCTCTCTTTGAAGGTTTTATGACCACCAACAAATTTGTTGGCATTACCACAAACAAAGGCATACTCTGTTCTTCGATGGTACTGTGAAGTTAAAGAGGTTTCACATGATGACTGCTGGCATAAAATTGTTTCTATGTATGCTTCTTCAGAAAGGTTTTATAGTTTCAGGAGTTCACAACAGTGCCCATTAAACGCAGACAGCAGTCATTGTTAGGACAACTTCTATTGTTTGCTGATATTGAAGCGCCATCTTCCACTCTACTGACATTGAAAACCACTAAAGATATAAAAGCTGGTGTTTTTTTTTTTTTTTTTATCTTTGAAGCGATGGCTCTTTTTAAACGGCTATTTTTCTAAATTACTTTAGCGGTTAGTTGTGCGGCAGTGTTAATGGCCTGTACGTAATTAGAAACAACAAGTAGAGAATTGGTTTCAGCTGTTTATTATTTATTTCTCTCCTTTTCTGAAGCAGTGCTACTGCGGCTACCATGAGTTTTGTTAGCACATGTGCCTTTGAAGAATGGTCTTTGCTGCTAGCCTGCTACTGTTAAGTTATGCTAACTGTTAGCCATGAAAACAAAGGGCAGCAGGAAGAAACTCAGACATGCTATTGGTGAACAGGGGATCTGAGAAAATAGAAGCTAGCACTCCTGCTTTGTAGCTGAATGTAAGTAAGAAGTTCTATCAAAATATTAACTATGATTTTTCTGTCACATTCTATTTTAATATAAGAAAATCTAACATACATGTCTTTTTTTTTGTTATTTTTAATGCGATATACCAACACACAGTAATGGCTGGTTGTGAACTGGAAAGAAAAGGCGGCATCGGTGTTGAAAATTCTCTATGCATAAAATCTTAAAAGTGCGGCAGGCATTTGTATCCATCCCTCTTTACTTTGATACCCCCTAATAGCGTCTAGAATCATTAGCTGCTGTGTTTCCACTGATTGTGTAACAATTTGACATTTTGAAAATGGAAGCACAGTAATTTAAAAAGACTTTTTTTAATTTTATCTATAAAACGTTGTTCCGCTAGGAGGAGGTGGTCTTTCGGTTGATTTGATTAGCAAAACTGCAATAGAAACACTTTTTTTTTTTTTTCTTTTTTTTTTTTTTAGCAGCACACAAGTTGCAACAACCAGATGTTGCCACTGGCGGAAAAGATGAAGAAGACAACAACAGGAAGTAGTTAGATGATGATGGCACAGCACTGTTCATGCTTGATTTTAATCACGTTTCTTAATGGAAACGCCGCCATTGCTAAATTGTGTTTTTTCCATATTAGCGGAATATTGACAACATTTTGCGCTCATTTGTAATGGAAATGCAGCTACTGACTGGATTCAGAAATCACCTGATTGGTAACTGGAGTCTTAAAGCTGTGTGCCGTTTTTAAATACACACAGTTTTTAAAAACTGAATTGGCCAGACAAACGTGACTAATATGGAAAAGTAGCATTAAAAATAAAACGGTGGTGAAAGAAAATCCTAACAAGCGAGACCAAAATACAACTTTTTTTCATTTATGTTTTTTTTTTTACTTTAGTGCAAAACAGTGTGTGGAGGAAAACTAACACTGCGCTTCACCCTAAGCACACTATCACCAAACAGGAAGTCGCTGCATCATGCTGTGGGGATGCATTTCTTATTCACTGACAGGGAAGCTGGTCAGAATTAATGAGATTCTGACCAAGAGGTGATTACACTGTAATCCTGGAAGAAGCTAATTTTTTACACATTACAGTACTTTACTACTTTGTTAGTCTATCAACTAAAATCCCAGTAAAACACATTGAAACTTGTTGCTGTCATGTGAAAGAAATGATGCACCGAGGTCACAAACGTGATTAAACAGTAGTAAATTCCCTAAGCTCTTAATTTCTTTAAACAGAATGAGAATTGAAGGCACTTTGTGCACTGACTGGTATTTTTAAACAAAGTACTCCACTCCCATTTTCCTACAATCTATAGTTTGTTGGGGCCGTTGGATCACAGAGAAAACATCTCCTCTGTGCGACGACTCCTAGCCAATTAGTGGATATATGCCAGATGAGCATTTTCCATTTAGGTATATTTTGAAAGTGCACCCAAATTGCCTAGCAACTGTGCGAATACAGTGCTTTCTAAGACAAAGAATCGTTTGTAGAAGGTGGGTATTTAAACAGAACAGGAAGCTGTTTGCCAGGATTGACATATCATGCCAGATTTCTGCAGATATCTTCATTTCATAACTCCATATGTCTGCGTTTTATCTTTGCGCAATGCATTTTTCTGAACACAAATTAAGTCAAAAATAGCCTGTTTGTATGATATCGCCTCTGAGACTAATGCGGTTTTTATTCAGTGAATGCATTTGTCATGATTTTTTTTTATTCTATTTTTCCCCACATAGTTTTTGACCTGTTTCTTACTGTGATTTTCTTCACCCAACCAGCACGGCGTCATAACAACAGAGGAAGAACAGTATTTAATAGAGCCTTTAAAGAACACGTCCTGCGCCACCTCCAGTGAATGGAACCTGGACGGCGCTCAGCAACATGTTATTTATAAAACGTCTGCCATCCCCTCGCCGCAAGAGCAAAGCCAGGAGTTCAGCTGTGGCATTTCAGGTTGGTGAACCTCCATCTGGGTTGGATTCTGTGTGGGTGGAGCTGACGTAAAAGAAGAGCTAAACATAGCGGGTCAGAGGAAATGCTGGTTTGGTACCAGGCCCGGGTTCTGGTAGACATAACTGGACTTCTTGTGTGCCAAAACGAGCTCCTGTGGCAAACACCTTTCAACCTGTAGGAGTAAGCGTTGCTTTGACTCTCACAAAAGCCCCTTCAGGGGGGATGCAGTGCCGAACAAAAGTGTTCAGCTCTTTCACATTTTGTCGCATAGCGACCACAAACTTTGGCATATCTCATTGGGATGTTCTGTGACGGACCGTCATGAAGCAGAGTGCCGTTGTGAAGAGAGAAACCACAGTTTTCAAACCGTATTACAAGTAAAAATTGTAGGAGTTCATCCCCCTGAGTTAAAACTGTCTTTGCAGTTTCAGATGGAAATATTTTGGAGTATTTCTTTGTCAGCTTTGCTTTTCTAAATACTGATGTTTTATCCTGTGTTCTCTCCAAAATACTCAATAAGTTTGGATGGAGAGGGTTTGGTGTTCATCAACGGCTTTTTCAATTGAACTCGCGTGTTGACTTTCAATGGATCAAATTAATACCCCATAATCTATTTAATCATAGCTCCATCTCTATGTTTTGGGTTGTTGTCATGCAGGAATGTGAACCTTCGCCTCAGTCTCACGTCTTTTAGTCTACAAAGGTGTATTTAGCTCCATTAATCCCCAAATAAGATCCGAAAATAACGGCACTTTCCAGACGGTGGTCTCGTATAAACATAGCCTCAGATTACGTTTTGTTCTGGTTATAAATACATGCCAGTTTTCAGATTGTTAAGTGTAAAATAGTTGAAAAGCCTTGTATAGTTTCCTTTCGCTTTACGATGATGTGATACCTTGCGTAGGTCTGTCACATAAAATCTGAATACATCAAAGATTGTAACAAAAAAAAACATGAAAAAGTTCAAGGAGTATGAAAACATTTACAAGGTGTTTCCAGTAGTAATTGCATTTGATATTTCAGAAGCAATAACCATTAATAATAGGATAATTGTTTTTAAAGAAGGAAAAAAAATATATATCTTTGCAGATGTATTGCAAATTGGAAAAAAGACCCAGGTGGATACTTTGGTATTTAGGCCAAGAGCTTTATAAGAAGCAGGAAAAACTTGTCATTGGCTGGAAGCTAGCATGCGCTAACACGTACCACGTTAAGTCTCCTCCCGCAGCATCTGGGTCATAAAACGAACCCTGCAAAGGTTCAAAGGGGAACATTCCCGATCTGCCTCTATCACACACAAACCAGTCCTCTCTGATAACAATGTGTCGTCATTCTGATTGCCCCGTTGCCGTGTCGTAACTCTCTCTTTTTGCCTCCCTGTCGTTCACAGACTTCACTAAAAGCAACGCACCTTGCCAGTTTAGCACACCCTCCCCTGTCCACCTGTCCCCCATCCCTCAAAACGCCAGCCAGCAGCTGGCCGGCGCTCGCAGGCGCCGGAGGTCCGTCAGCTCCGAGCGCTTCGTGGAGACGCTCGTGGTCGCCGACAAGATGATGGTCGGCTACCACGGACGCAAAGACATAGAGCACTACATCCTGTCTGTGATGAATATTGTAAGTTTGGTCCTACTCTTTGCTCTAACGTGTTGCAGATGTCCGCGGTTAGCGGTGGATTTATGGACTCACGGGGCTAAGACATCTGACTTTGTGTCTTTCCTTCTTTTCTGGAGGTCAGGTTGCCAAACTGTACCGTGATTCCAGCCTGGGAAATGTTGTGAACATTATTGTGACCCGTCTGATTGTTCTCACGGAGGACCAGGTATGTCCGAGTCTCTTTTCCATAAGCCTGACTCGTTCACCTTTTCGAGTGCGAGCTCAGTTGTCTGCAGTGGGTGTAAAGACGGATGCTCTTGGCATCAGTGAGCTGCCATATTTTTCATTTGACTGCCGTGGCTAAAGGGGCAGAGGGAAGATAGACTACTCACCATATGGACAGTGCTTTACATGAAAGCCGCGCTCCAGCATCGCTCCTCTGGGAGCTTTGATTAAAGGTTTTAGATGCACAGAACATGCAGTATGGTCGATGGGGGAAACATCTGCTTTTTCAAAGATACCTACAGTTTAAACCACATATTTACATAAGCTGAATAAAACGACACAAACATTTTTTTTCCCCGGCGTCTGAAGTTAAATCAGACCACACTTTTCTCGTCTTAGCTTAGCTAAATTAACAAAATTATTTTCTTTTGCTAAATGCTAGAAATTTTTTCTTTTGAGAAACATCTCTGTAACTTTCCTTCAATTCAAATGTTTTTACATTTGACCAGTTTAATCAGGGATAGCCATCATTTAAACTGCATGATTTGTGTCAAACATTTTGGCAATTCTAACTAAATTAAACCCAAAAAGTTTGGTCTGATTTACGTTTAGACGGCGAGGGAAAAAAACACTATAGTTTATATACTCTGCCCACATGAAAACAAAATATTATCCTTATATATATATTTATATAAATAAAAAACTTATGATGCTTCATTCAAAATGAGATATTATAAAAACGACAAACCCCAAAACCACCAAGCTTTTAAACAGAATCTAATAACTACGTCCAACATGTAACGGATGAAAAGAATGCACGAACAAATGGGCCACAACCGAAGACAGGATGGTATTGTGTTGATATGAACAGGTTTGTACTGCATCCATCACTTGGCTGCATACAGCTGTTTCATGCTGCACTGTGTTGCTCGTGTGTCTCTCCCAGCCAAACCTGGAAATTAATCATCATGCTGACAAGTCTCTGGACAGTTTCTGTAAGTGGCAAAGGTCCATCCTGTCTCATCACAGCAGCGGGAACAGCATTCCCGAGAATGGAATGGCTCATCACGACAACGCCGTCCTAATCACCCGGTAAGAGTTGGCCCGCAGCTGTCGCTGCCGCTACAGGCTTAGCTTACTGCCAGCACCGCGATCCAGCATTCGATTCAATGTAATTGTCTCATTTTAGAGCAAATAGCTTGCAGGTTGCTCAGCAGCCGCCAGCTATGTGCTACCGGTTCGGTCTGGTTCACATCCGTTGAGTATGTATACCTGCCTGTGAGGGAATGAAGAACTCGGTCCTGGAAATAAATTGTGCTTTTACAGACGTACTGTACCTGTCACCCTGCAATTTATGTCAAGGCTTTTAGCATAAAGCAGCAAGAATTCTGACGTTAGCTGGAAAAAGGCTTCAATGTATCCAGAAGTGTTTTGGCCAGGTTACGTAGCAACTGGAAACTGTGTTCTCCTTCTGGTTTGCTCTGGAGAGGAAGGCTTTGATTGACAGGAGTTTTTGGTTTCTGTGCAGAAAACAGCTTTTCCATCATTAGTGAACACTTTCATGTTGTCTGTCACTTGATGTTCTCCAGGCTCTTTTTGCTTTTTTATCAGTTCTAGCTGAACGTGGTGAGCACAAAAGGCTACATTCACCAGACAGAAGGCAGTAACTAGTGTTGCAGATTTAAATGTTTAAACATGTCAACTTCTGAGGGATAGAAAGCAAAATTAGGCATAGAGAAGAGTCAGATTTATTTTAATTAGGGCTGTCATCATTATAAATGTGCACAAAATGAAAAAAGCACAATTTTGCGATTTCAGTGTTTCCATTAAATAAGAAACGCAGGCAAAATCACAAGTGAATAAGTTTGTTTATGCGATAAATCTTTAAAAACATGTGGCATCATGATCCTCAGTCTACTTCCTGTTGTCTTCTTTTTCGTAATTTGCAGAAGTAGAATCATTCTTGTGACTTGTGATGTGAAAAAAGTGTTTCCATTGCAGTTTTGCAAAGTAAACCAATTTTATTACAGGCAAAAATCCATCTCATCCTAGAGCCAAAACTTTTTTTTTGTAAATCAAAAATGAGAGTTTTTTTTAGAAATGGCTGTGTTTCCGATAAGCAAATTTATTTAAAAATATCAAATTATATACGCAATTATATGGGCAACGGATACGCAACTAATCCCTTTGCCTATCTTGAATTAAAAGCCTCTGTCCTGTGAAGGGTTACCTAGTTCAAAGTAGCGCATGCGTTACACGGTCTTGTACTGCGATCAACAAAGCGGAGTCAAAAATGGAAGTGAAAAGATGAGCGAGGAGAGTCGGGCTGGTGTGCTCAGCGGCAAATTTTGAAACACCACGTCTAGAGCAGGCGCCCCGCATGCAGAGGTTATAGACTGTGACGTTGAGTTCAAGTCCCAGCTTTGGTTTCTTTGCTGCATACTTCCCTTTTTCCCTCTTTTTGTCTCATTAATGTCGAATGAAGTCCACTAGTGCTACAAAAAGTAAAAAAAAAAACAAAACGTCCAACTAAAAAAAACCCCCACTGTGACGGACGTTTGAATAAAATCAAGGTAGTGTGTAGCCTAGTTATTGCAACGGTGAATTATCCTTCCATCGAAGCCCAACCAGTTTATAATAAACATTTCTAAGTTATGTTTGAAACTGAATTACTTCTTTTAAACCTTGCTCAATGTGAAAACTTTGAAAATTGAAATGTTTGGTATGAGACAGTAAAACATTTTATAAAACGTGCATTTTGACATTTCAAGCTTACAAAGTTAGATGTAGTGAAATACACAGAGAAAGACAAAAGAGAAGTTCTACAACAACTAAAATCTGATGCTACTCCATTTTTATTTAGGTTTGATGAAGAAGGAAGTTGCGCTCAGCGTCTTCTTTGGAGGTTTTCACGTCATTTCCTTGAGCAGTTCTTGGTGCAGCACCGCCACAGGTGTGGAGGGGAACAGTTTGCTCAAAGGGTTTGGTTCATTTTACACAGTGCAGTGTTGAAAAGGGAAATATGACCTGTCGGACTCAGGAAACAGCAAAGATTAAGGGAATCAATCAAAACAAATAAATGTTGTGAAGGTGACTGTGACTCTAAAAGGGAAGAAGGTCGCAGAAAAGCAGAACTAGATGGAAATTCATTTAGTGGTGCTCTTAAATTTAATAGATTAAAAGCTTTGGCAATGATTGGATCCTTCATTTGAAATGTATGATGTGTTGTTGGACCGCGTCGGAGTCTTCTTCCGCTCTATTGGATTACGTCCGTGTGGCGTTGTCGCCGACCGAAGCCTGTCTGTTTATCCTACTTTGCATTGGAGCGCTGTAGCTCCGGCTGCAGAAAGCTCCGGCAGTGGACGGAGGAGGGAACCAGGTGTTTTTCTAGAAGCAAACCTGTCATGACTTCACCATTGTTATACTAAAGGCTGAGATTATATCTGGCCAGACTGTGATTAAACAGAGAAAGAATGGAATGGCCAGGAGCCAGCGGCAGAAAAGCTGCGTAGACGTGAAAAGAAAATGGTTAATTTAACGTTAATATTTGTGTTTCTGTCCTGTTCTTTTTCTGAACCTGTTTTTAGATATGACATCTGCACCTACAAGAACAAACCCTGCGGGACTTTAGGTGAGTTGTTTAACTTCACTCGTGATGACTAGTTGTGTTGGTTTTCTCGTTTGGCCTTCAGCGTTTCCTCAGACAAACTTTATTTAGCAACTTTGTGTGTCTCCTTCAGAAGAACTCCAGACGGTTCCTGTGAGACATAGTGAGAAGGATGTTTTAATTTGTGTTAAAAGAGCTCCTCTGTTGCTCCCCTCCCCCTACCCCATGCTTGTTGGCTGAGGCCGGGAGCCCAGAACCTGGACGAGTTGTGGTCAACTCCTCTTAGGTTCCTCCAGTTCATAAAACTCCTCCGTGTCTGTCCTTCAGCTCTAACCTCCGTTTGTTTAAGGTGTTTACACATCCACTGGCGGCTTTCGAAAAGAGAAGGTGGGGGTGTTGGAGTGAGGTAGAAAGAGGAGATGGACTGCAAGTAGAGGAGGTGGAGTTGAAAGGGAAATGGAAGGGGAAAGAGACAATTACAGGGAGTGTTAGGGAATGATGGGGTGATAACCAGGTTTTGCTGATATTGGGGGGTGAGTAGGGTGGGAAAGGACATCAACCAGTGGCAAACTGCCCCTTCAACTCCACCTCAAACCTCCTCCTTGTCCATCTCTCCCCATCTTATCTGGGCGAAGGCCCCGCAGGCTCCACAGTATATCTCGGAGGTAATATCGTGACCTCAGGGGTGCTTTGACAGATTGACCGCATTCGTCACATTCCCCCCGGTCGCCTTACTTGCCCCGGCATCTGCTTGGCTTCGCCGCCGTCCCCCTCTCCACTCCGTTTTTCTCCCCGCTCCCTCTCTTCGTCGGGGATCACACTCTGAGGTCAGATCAACAGACCTTTAGGGTCGCCGAGTAATCACGGGGCTGGAAGATAATGCGCAGTACGCCCTGGTGTTAAGAAAACAGCCTTCAGTGCAGTGTGTGTGTTTGCACTCAACACACTCTCATCCCCTCCCCGTCCTCCAAAGCCCAACACACACAAACATTCTCAGGCTAATCGTAGAGTAGCCCCCCCCCTTCCTTTCCCCCCCCTTTCCTCTTTTTTTCTTCCCCTTCAGGCCCCCCCCCCCCCCCCCCGCGGTAATGGTTTCAGTAGCCTCCTGATTTGCGAGTCTATTCTTGTTTTAGCCTCTTAGTGAAGAGGATACTAAAGCCAAGCCTCCTTAAGTAGGGAGTTCTGTTAGGCTCTGCACGAAAATGTGGAACAATGTTTACCACCAGTCCAGGAGGTGGAAAGGCAAGCAGTGCTGTCCTTGTTGTGAATATGGTGGCAGATCAGGCTAACTTTGGCATGAAGCGCATCCTCCGTTCATCCATCACATGACAACAGCTGATCTTGTTGTATTTCATTTGGATTTGATGTGATAGGACAACAGAAAGTAGCATATTATTGTGAAGTACGGGAAAGCGGTACGTAGCTTTGTGGTATGTCTACCACTTTTGGTCACAAAAAGATCACTTTTGTCCATTCGTTCTTGCAAAATAGGGAAAGGCACTGCTTCCCCACATCGAAAGGATTCAGTTGAGGTGCTGATCAGGGAGCCACCAGTTCTTTGCTCTTTGGAGGTTTTTCTGGCGTGTTTCAGGGGAATACCCAGCACTCGACTACAATGACGTTTAGAGTTGCAGGGTTTCCCCAAGAGTGTTATAACCCGTGTCACCAAGCTTTACCTGCTCCCCCACCCCACCGGGAACTGAAATAGGGTTTTCTAGATAGAGACAACAGTGACAGTAAATACGGATTAAGCTAGATTTATAGTTGACACATTGAACTGAGCACATGAGAGGTTGCCCACCAATTGTGGCGTCCCTGCCTCTGCCCGTTGGTCTCACACGCTATTATTTCCAGATTACGATGCCTGCTCGTGCACCTCAGAATTTTTGTAACTTTTAACATTTTTTAACACAAAAACACGGTGGGCCGCTCATGGATCGCTCTAGTGCCCCAACACCAGGCTTAGCAGGTTATCTGGGGGAAACTCTGAATGGTTGGACCACAGTTCAGGAGGTACGAATACTTTTCAAGGCTCAGTAAGTGAAACTGCACGAGAGCCGAGAACTAAAAGTACGCCTGGATGTTACTGGCCCTCGTCCAGTTAAATAATTTCTTCTCTTGTATCCTGAATCGTAACAATATTGCTGCTAAATCGTGAGCTTGTAAGTTTTCTTTCAATCAAGTAAGATTCAACTCGATTAGATTAGGCCAGATGGTCTCGAGCAGCACTACTTTGTAAAAAAGAACAAAAAAAACTCACCTTTAAAAAAAAAAAGTGTGTGAATGGTTTTAGCCAAAGTGAGCCATTACACAATAACTCAACACACACTCTCAAACAGACTCACACACCTGCTTCGTGCTGTTATATGATCCCCTCTCAGGCCGGTAGATCTAATCTGTGAAGAATTGCCAGCGGTCCCCTTATCTGACCTGTCAGGCTTTAGGGGGGGAAAAAAAAGAACCTGCGACACCTGGATTGTGGAGCGGTTTTGGGTTTAACCTCACCCCCCCCAGCCCCTTTCCACCTCTCTATGAGGAAAACAGAGACCGTCTGACAGGGTTCTGCTGAGGCACGGCGCTAGCAATCCCTGCCTTTGTAGCCGATACCCCATGCCGCAAACTTATAGGTATAAATCCATAACCCTGTCCAGACATTTCCTGAGTCTTTTTTTTTTTTTTTTTTTTAAGTCAGCCATGCTGGTGATTTCAAACTAAAATCTCCATCCTGAATCTCCATTTGCGCTTGCTGAGGAGTCACCCGTTTTTATGACCACGTCTCCTAAGAATGCACTGCCTTGACCCTGTGTTTGTGTGTCTGTCTGGCGTGTGTGGATCTGCAGGCTTGGCCTCTGTGGCTGGAATGTGTGAGCCGGAGAGAAGCTGCAGCATCAATGAAGACATCGGCCTTGGCTCGGCTTTCACCATCGCACACGAGATAGGCCACAAGTGAGTTTACAACGAGATACTAATGTGAAATATTAGGTCTGACGTTACTCCAAGATGCAGGAAAACGCAGACGAATCAGGCGAAACCAAACGGTCGAGTTTATAAGCGACTTGTTAAGAGTTTCTGTGTCAGGTCTTTTTTGTGTTTCAATGTCGTGATAGTCGTTATTATCTTTATAGTCATAGAAATTCAGCATGTTTGATCTTTGATTCAGAATCCTTTATTTTAAGGTCCAACCAAGGATTGTGTTTGCAAACGATCCTGTGGCTAGACAAGCTGTGCACAAAACAACGGCTGCTCTGTTTTTAAAATATGACATTGTTTGATGTGCTGTCCTTGATGAAATGAAACTGAATCAAATTGAATCGCGTCTCAATCAGATGCTAATTGTGTGGCTCACTAGAAAAGGAATTTCTTAAAAATATGTAAAAGATTACTGTTGTTGTGCTTTTTTCTAATGATTTTAGCTTGTTTTGCTAAATTTTTGCACTGTATCTTGTGGTGCATACACACCAGCCGTGTTTAGTCCGCTTAAATCGAATTCAAGTTTATTTGATTAGAAAGTCAGGTTCATTTGGTGAGGTGTGAATGTGCAATCAAACTCTGATCTGGACTAAAAAAAACAAACTCTGGTCCGTCTACAAACCCCGGTCTGGGTTCAAATTCATATGTGAACGCCAAGCGGACTGGACACTGCTCCAGAAGCAGGAAGTAGACTACAGCGCACGGCATTCTGGGTAAATACAAAGAAGACAAACGTGTGTCTGGCACTAGTGGGAAAAATGGCTTTTAGTCTTTTGCCAAAAGAGAAATCCTACAACCTCTGACGTCATTTCATTTGTGTTTAGGAAAGAAGATGCGCTAAGTGCCTTCTTCAGAGGTTTTTGTGTCCTTTCCTCACATGTTTCCTGATGTGGCGCCACCACAGGCGAGCGGGGGAACAGATTTTTTTGAAGGGTTTGGATCATTTGACAGTGCAGAGTGAAAGAGTTCCACTGCAGCTGAAAATGTAACAAGTGTTGCAATTTTAGTCTCCAATTGAACCCAGTTTACCGCTTCGCCAGGTGTGAATACAACCTTAAACAGACTTTCAAAGAAACATAGAATATTGTCCTGTTGTATGTTTTCTGTCTTTGTGAGCATTGCGTCGACTTCCTTTCTGTTCTTACATAAACCGTCTTTCTTTACTTCATTATTAACCCATTAAGGTGGGCAAGATCATCTGACTGTTATACCTTTGTACTAGATTTTAAAGCTTGTTCTCTGAATAGTCTTTGGTAAGTTTCAGTTCCAAAATGTTGTAGAAGTCCATTTTGTAGCAAAGCTCTCAGTTATATGACTTTATCCGTCTGTCAGATTGTTGTTCAGAAGGTTTGACTCATTCTTCTTTGCGACGTCGCCATCTGTTCTTGTGCTTTAACCCAAATTGTCAGTTCTTCACTTCAACCCTCTGCTGATTAGCTGGTTTAGATAAAGTATCTCTGAACATGCTGTTGTGCTTTACAGCCAAACATCTCTGCTGACTGCGCAGAAACTTCCTCAGTATTTCCATTAAATAAGAAACCCAATTAAAATCACACATGAATCCGTTTGTACACGCCGTGAGTCATTAAGTCTGGAAATCCGGGACTGTCCCTTTAGACGATTCTGCGACCGGATCTCGCGCAGGAACTCATGAACAGCTGAACTCATCACTTCCTCCACTGCCGTAGACTAAATATCCAAAACGGCGCAGAAAATCAACGTTATCATTCACGACTTCTCACGACTTCCCTTCTGAGAAAGCCCCAACAGAGCTGCGAAGAAAGATTTGAATCGAGCGGAATCGCGCAGGAAGGCAACGGCCAGGTTACCAAAAACGCTATTCGGCGTGACTGCCACGTTCACTTGTGGTAAACTCCACACAGGACCTGTGGTGCTTTGTGTTGCGCGTTATGAGCTGGAGTCAGGTTTCCTGGCCGTGTCGGTCAGGTGAAGTGAAAACCTTTGATCCCTTTCACAACTCCGGCTCCTCGCTCCTAAACACACTTCACCTCCTGCTGCTGCCGACGTATCTCCCACCTACATATCTCTGCTTCTCTCCACCTGAATATAAAGCAAAAAAAAAAATAAATAATAATAATAAGAATAATAATTATGATGTGTTAGTCTACGTATCCATGTCCGGGAGAGGTCAACAAGATGGCGATTTCCTTTATTATTATATCTCGTGTCTGCCTCTGTCGCAGGGCGGTTGTAAAAGTAATCTTGGCTTCTGGAGGATGTATAAAAAAAGAAAAATACAAAAAAAACATGCGCCGCTTAGCGTGGGCTTCACCCGGCTTGATTTATTTCCAGAGCTGGGTAAAATGTCATAAACGCCAGGCTTAGAAAAACAGCTTGAGACTGCGTGATGCGGCCTCGTTTGTTATATACATCAGACCTGATTTGTGCTCCTAAAAGTCTGATTTGACATCCTGCTCTATCGTTCAATTTTCTTTCCAGACAGATAAGGCTTTTCGTTATTTGATGATGATGATTTTTCTTTCGACATAAATCCTTTCACGTCTGAACACAAGCTGTTCAGGGGTTTCTCTGTTCTTGGATCCAAAGGATTCCTGCGTCCCGGCTGCAGCCGGCCGCCGCTCTCCCCGGCGACCTGCTCAGACCTGCAGGCGCTGATTGACAGGCAGGCATCCGAGCGGTGATTAGAACTGTTTTTTTTTTTTTTGGTTTTTTTTTTTGGTTACCGCCCAGACAAGATTTGACCCCTGACCCTTGCCACCACATCTGTTTCAGAGCTCCACTGAGGTGGATATGTCCTCCTCTTATCGGCAACCTGGAGCTTTTCTCTTTCTCTCTCTCTCTGTGTGTCTGCAGGAAAAGGCCCGTGGTCGCTCCCAGCTGAGCTCATTCACCTTCCTGTTTTGTGTGTTTCAGCTTCGGAATGAACCACGACGGCATCGGCAACTCCTGCGGCACCAAGGGCCACGAGACGGCCAAGCTGATGGCCGCTCACATAACGGCCAACACAAACCCGTTCTCCTGGTCCGCCTGCAGCAAAGACTACATCACCAGCTTTCTCGAGTAAGTGGATGACGGTCGCTCCCCCCGTGGGACTGTCTGAGTGGGTTGGCCCTCGCCTGCGTGTGTGTGCGTTTTGAGCTGAAGAGGAAAAAGGTGCTTGGATGTTTTCCTTCTCGCTCCCAGATGTCTCGGTTTACAACCTGCTGCCTTCGGCTGCCCCTAGCGTTCCTCGGTAGGTCTCTCTCTCCTCTCCCCGCTCGCTCACACCCAGACCTCCTCCTGGCCGTCCGTGACGTCGAAGCGCTTTTCGGCAAGATCCACTCAAAGGGTTTTCCTCTTTAGGAACTGCACTCGCTGGCCACTTTCCTTTCATTTTTTATTTCATTCACTCAGTAAATATCAATAGCTTAGGGCTGCAACTAACGGTTATTTTAGTCATCGATTATTAGGACGATTGATTGGATTTTAAAATTGGCACATTCTGCGGGTTTTTCATTTGCCCTCTTGAACTTTCCGTGAGATTGATCAATCGATTAACGGATTAATTGATTTCATTCACTCATTTAGATACGCATAGCTCAGGGCTACAACTATTTATTTCAGTTATTGATTATTCGGCCGATTAACTGATTAATCAGATTTTTAAAAATTGACACATTCTGCTGGTTTTTCATTTAACCACTTTAGCCCTTTTTTTTAATACAACATTAGAAATATAATTAGAGGTGCAAATAAATAAATAAATAATAATCCAATCCCTTTTTAAATAAGAAAATAAACATTTTATTGGCTAAAGTGTAATAATAGTAGTTTTTGTGAAAGCTTGATCATTTGTAACATACATAGATAGATCACAATAATGAAAATTAGAAATCAGAACAATAAATATATATATATATATATATATATATATATAAAGAGAATTTGAACCGTGTGAAGCTAAAATTGACACTTAAGGAGCTCTGTGTAAAACATATTTACAGACAGAGAAGGTTTTTATTATCTGCAATGCAAAATGTAACTTTTTTTTGTACAGTTTTGGCTTAATTTCTGCACTGAGTGTGTTTTCTTTCATCAAATCACCTTCTTTTGAATCTGTATGCACAAGTTAAGAATCAGTCGATTACTAAGCTAGTTGACGATTATTTCAATAATTGATTAATCACGATTAATCAATTATTATTAAGGGCTTTCAGCCCTAGAATAGCTCATGTAACAACTAAAAGAAATCATGAATTAAAAGGAGCAGAAAGAAGTAAAACTTTATATCTGTCCCCTTTTCGCATAAAAATAATATTGGCTACTCAACTCTGAAGAGTATAGCATATTATAATACATAAAAAATTACACAACAACACATGAGCTTATTCAGTGCCATATAGTTTTGTTATTTAAAAATTTCTTTTAAATGCAGAAAAAGATTGTTCCATAAACTCACACCTCTCACTGAAACGCATCTTTCCATCCTACGTTGTTCTGAATCAAAACTCTTTGGCAAATAGCTAACTTTGGCTCATTTTCCCTCAGTAACAACTTCCACACTGAAGACCATTGTTACTGGGACCACGTGTCGCCTTTACACAGCGCACAACGTCACTGTAAAAGTATTTTTCTGAAAGCGGATAACGACTGGAAACGATAAAAACTTTTGTCGTCGGGGAGAATAACCGTCTGCTTGTACTCTACCATACCTGTGCCTTATCCAGTGGGGGAAAAAAGTATTTAGTCGGTCACCAGTTGTGCAAGTTCTCCAACTTAAAAAGATGAGAGAGGCCTGTAATTGACATCATAGGTAGACCTCAACTATGAGAGACAAAATGGGAAAAAAAAATTTTGAAAATCACATTGTCTGATTTTTAAAGAATTTATTTGCAAGTAAGGGTGGAAAATAAGTATTTGGTCAATAACAAAAGTTCATCTCAATACTTTGTAATATATCCT